>MU161541.1:18330-40085 GCA_015888305.1 Antheraea pernyi | reverse complement strand
AATTTTACACAACATATACACACATGTAAATAAAAAATACATTTTGACATCTGTCAATAAAGGACTTCAAAAAAGGTTATGAAGGATGTTGCTATGCTCGACTGTATGTATTATTTTACTCTTACGTTCCAATTAACCTTTTTCATTCTACATTCAATAATGATATTATAACATACAACTATTATTATAATCTTTATCCCTTTAAAAAATCAATGAACTATGGTCGAATGTCGACCACTGGGCGCCCACTAGTTAATATTATAAATGTGAAAGTGTTTATTTGTTACGCACTCACCTTTCAGCTACTCAATCAAGCATCATGAAACTTTACATACACGTAGTCAGGGATATAGATAAGGATATATTGTACCTTTTATTAGGAAAAATACATTATAGCGAGCGAGGCCGCGGGGAAACTCTAGTTATTTGTAAAATATTATAAACAATTATGAGTCCTAAAGAACAATTTACAACTTTTTTCATATCGACAGAGCTTGACTCGCATCCTAATGCTAACTAATATTATAAATGCGGATGTAAGTTTGTTTGTTACGTTTACACGTCTTAACTACTCGACCGATAATGATGAAATTTTGCACACACGTTTTCAGGGATACAGAAAGAGACATTAGGTAGGTATTTAGCTAATAAGTAGGTACTGTTCCCGGGCGTCTGTAGGTATATAAATGTCCAAATTGTTCAAAAGTACATTAACACGAGCGAAAACACGAGCAAAAGCTAGTTCTACTATATTTTTTATGTAAAACATCTATAACGGCGAATCAGACCGACTTGGCCTGGCGACACGTCACCACAGCGTGCGTCGCCACGATATATGGTTTTGAATTTTTGAAGTGAAACTTCTTTAGGCGCATGAGGGTAAAATTTTTACAGATGTAACGTCACGCAGGTATGCAACGGAAGTGACGTCATTTGCAGTAAACGCAGATTAAATAAATAAAAAAACTTTTTATTATTTTTTTTTGTTTGTATAAATATAAACAAGACTTATAAATTAGTTCGCCAAAGAAGTTTCACTTCTGACATGTGTACTTTGTACGGACGCACTTTTTTTTTAATCACAGCCTATATCACTCCCATAATTAAAATAACTTAAAAAGACCTTGTATATCAAACTCAAGCAGTTTAGAGTCTAAGAGCGTGCTAAATAACAAACAACAAAAAAAAAATCCCTCATTTGCAGAATCGGATTAAAACAAAAATGTCAAGTAGCCGTAAAAATCCTTCTATTTTGTCCTATCGTAAAAATAACACTTAAGGTATAACAGATTAGGGATGGCAATTCTCCGCAAAAAATCGATCCAAATCGTGGTCTGTGGAATCGATTCATGAAAAACTCAAGGCGTAGTGGATCGAGTATTCAAGAGACAAGAAAATTTAAGGGAGCACACTCTCGTAACAAATACGTAAACAAAGAGAATGAAAACAAATAGTTGAAAGTTGTCAGTTTGGAATGTCAAAATTAATTGTCATCCACCATCTTTTGTTATCAAACTTGCCAAAAAAATTATATAACAGTGCCACCTAGACAGTGGATTGATAACCAAAAATAGACGAGCCTTTTCCATACAAATCCGATTCTGAGAAGTGAAAATAGTGTGTCTCTTACAGGCTGATGATGATGATGACGATGAGTTTTTGGCGGGATCCTAGTCTATCATGTAGTGGATTTTATATTTTATTTATGATCTAGTGTTATTTTGTAATATTAGTGGTTTTCTACGTAGTATGTGGGCGTCTACGTTCTACGAATGAAGTGGGCGGGGAAATAATACCACAGAGAGATGTGAAATGCAACAAAAACTCCCTTAACGATTTGAAAGGTCGAGAAAACCATAGTCATGTTTCACGCATCCCGTAATACTACAAGAATATTGACTCGGTTTCCTCGCCATATTTTCCTTCACTGTCAGCCGAAACAAATTCTGAAAAATAAATCGGTACACTAAGCTACACGCTATGACTCGATCCTACTAATTCAACCCAATGTTATGATAAGTAAAAAGCTGTAGATATGTCATAAGCGCTTCGAGAGCGTCTTGTTAAAACTTGGCTAGCTAGCAAACGTGCTCTAGCCCCGACAGTCCGCCCGTATCTAAGCAACGTATACTATTTCCTTTTCACCGCCGATATTGAGAATACGCCATCCTACTTCCACATTTTATCTGAGACAGTGTGGCGTTACAATATAACTTTAAGTATATGTGCGTTATCGTGCCAGCTGTCTTTTCAAAATATCATGTAGGTAACGTCTACAGCTTTTTAGTTACATTGATTCAACCAACTAAATCATTGTAATTACATGACGAAGTTTTTCTCAACTGACTACGTTATTGACCTGGCAAGGTCATTACAGCTTCACCGGACTTAAGGCACTCAGCCGATTATATTTTTAGGTAACACGCTCAAGGGCGCACGGCACACCTCGGCTTGGGCTGTTACCTGAGAAACCCGGTCTTGACCTAGCTAAACTATTCTAAGATATTCATACATATATTCGTTTGTGAATCTCATACAATCGAAATTGCATGATTCACAAACGCATACGTGTATATCAGAAATAGGTTAATAGAAATATTTTATTAACAGGCTAATAAAATCCGACTAGATGATATATAGTTTATTGTCATTATTAGTTATTTTTATATTTCTGTATTGCCTAATTCTTAGACGTTATTTCGTATTAACTATTTTGATGCTAAATTAAATCGAATGCTTAAGTATTTCTTTAGTACCCTCAAATAGAACATCTGTTCATGAGTATTTCCTTGACTACAGTTGACAGTCAGCGTGTTCTTTAAACAAATCGTTAATTAAAATAGGATCAAATGATTTTTTAAGTACTGCATATTTCTCAGGATATACGGCTTACGAGAAGACACACAATATGCGGAAACTCTGTCGTTATGTCGACACTGCAAGTGCCTGTTCTGGCGGTCTCTTGGACATCCCTGTATTGCTGACCAGGTATGTCAAAATTAGGATTGGTCAGTTTAAAACAGCTATACTCGAACTGCGGCCCACCAAACCTTTGTAATTGGCCTACCCGATGTTACTTTATTTTCAATTATTTAAAATTTCGCGACAATCAAAGCTAGTACATTAAGTACAATAAATAATCCTCAGATAACTCGACAGCAATGCGTTCCATTGAAAATAGAGTAGGAGGAGCGAGCTAGACAACGGGAATATCTTTCATATTTTTTCCAGCTTAGAGCACGTCGCTTTGTTTGTTAGTATAGTGTGTCACTATTGTTATAATTAAAAAATCTTACTAAACAGGTGTTTTCAAAATTTGGTCCTCATTGCATTTTGCTTCGTGATAACCTTATATACGGTGTTATTACAAAAAAAGTTAAATACGTATTGAACCCTGGCTTTAAAAAGGTCTCGTATTAAATGCACCGCGGCTGCTGAATGTTCGCCATCTAGTTCTTTTGTCTCGCTTGGGTTACGTTAAGGTTAGACTTGTAAAAAAGGATAACGCGAACTTGCCTCGGGCGAGTGCGGTGCATTTATTTCGAAACCTTTTTAAACCAAGTATTTAATGCGTATTTAACTTTATTGTAATAACACGGATATAATTTGCGACCCGCGACAACATGAGGGAAGTGTTTGCGGCCCTTTTAAAAAAAAGTTTGAGTATGACTGGTTTAAAAGGATAATTCATTATTTTTAATGTTAGATTTTATGAAAAAATACTAAAATAAAATTATTATGATTTTTTTATTTATAGTAAAATTATCAATAATATACAATGCTGTGATGTTTTAGTGTCCAGAATACCGCGAACGTCTTAGGGAAGCCGGTGGCCCCCTACCGCCGTCACCGGTTCCACCTGCAGCTTTTCTCAAGTTCTTCTCGCTTTAAATGCAAAATAATGAGAATGGAGTCTAGATAAAGCAAAATGGAAAGTACTAGAATTGTGACTGTCAAAAAATTTCTATTTCATTCGGATACACTTACCTACCGTAGCGAATTTAAAACTAACCGGCCTGTTATAGAATATAATGACATAAATTACTTATTTAATCGACGTTAAATGAAAAATAAAGTAACAAATTTATATATGTTTGTGATATTATGAAACTGTATAAAAAATTGCTAGTGTTCTAATTAGAAAATAAAAATATTTAACTTTGTTAATATAGAATTTAGTGTATCGAATGGAAATAGGTTATATACGAAAAGATAATAGACTTTTTTCAAAAGATGGTAAACGACTGACGCAGAAGGATCTCAGGCAGAATGGCCTAAACATATATAATAACAATAAAATTACAAATTTATTGTCAAGTGTGAATTAATTAACATACAAAATTAAAACTTGTTGTGATGATGTGTTCCATTTTTAAATATTCATTTTAACAATTTATTACCAGTACGAAAAATACTTTTTTTAGATTTTTTCGAATTTCGATTTTGGAATAAATCACTTACTTTTGTGTTACAATATACTCAAAATGATAATTTGTAGCGCCTAAGACCAGTGAACTGGGAATCTTCAAGTTAAACTATTTGTTTTTTTGTATACATTAGTGTTATTTTATTTTATATTTAAGGATTGAACTATGTATATAATCGTTTTGCATATACTAACGCTTGTTTAATATAAAAAGAATGTGATATTACCAAAATTTTGAAAGCTTAAATTTGTTTGAAACTATTTATACTTGAGTGTTAATAACTGTTGTTACTAAGTTTATTGCAGAATTGGAAGGTAAAATTACTCCACAAGTTTACATTATTACGTTTTTATAATTATCTACTTACATCAATATAATTTAAACAAGTAAGAAGTTTAATATTTCCTTAAAATTATTGCTTTAATGAAATTGACATTTTGCAGTTTTTTGTTGAAAATCATGTATAAAATAAAATGTTAAAAGAATATGTTCAAAAGATAAACTATGCAGCTAACTTTAGCAAAATATTATGGATTTAGTGAATTTATCAAAACTGATATTGTATAAACTTATATTTTGTAGATGTTTTATTAGAGAAAAAATCTATTTCTTGGCATTATTATTCCAGAACAATCTTATGTCTATTGTTATGTCAAATCTATGAAATTTACCTATGTAAGTAAAGATTTAATTGTTATAAAAATAGTATTGATCTAATAGCAGCTAATGAAATAAGATACTTTATGATGTGACAAATCTTATTTTTCATGGCCTAGAAAATTTCGTTTTCTATAAAAAAATATCTCATACAAATAATAACAGAGTTATATAAGAAATGAATATACAAATGTCCTATTATGTAGTGGAAATATGTTCGGAGAGTATCTGTCTATGTAGTTAAAATGGTTAATAGTAATTATAAAATTAAATTTAGTGCTATATGGTAACACTGATTTTATTACTTTATTCACAAAGGCCTGTTCAAGCTATTTGTCTTTATTGGTTATAAAATAATAACTAACAAAAAAAATTGATATTCTTGGTAGTGGAGTAGTTGTTAATATTGTGATATATTATGAAAAATTACATAATACTATTAATATAAGCATTTGACAGTCCTAAGATGCTAACCTAGAAGTAGGGTTTTGTCAAACACATTACAAACTAAGAAAATAGTAATATGTTAGAAAATTTGTGTAATATTCTTAATAATAAAAAAGGTCATTAATAGCAAAATACAGTGTGACAAAACCTTATGTAGTTGATTATGACATAATGCAGCTTATTAACTTAATATGTCATTTCTAATCTGTGATTTTATTTGTTTGTCCAAGGAATTGTTTTCTCGCTTGTGTTCTTTCTGTACTGTGGTACTATAATATGATATTTAAAAATAAACTTATTTTGAATAAGAATTTTTATTTTTATATTAAATGTTACACTCTTCCAATTTTGTTTAGTGATCTACTTAATGCAGTAAAATACTTCAGATTTTTACCATCTTCATCTGCATTATCATATACCATAGATATTTTGGCAAAATCCAATTAATCTATACACACAATAATCCTATTTCAATTGTTTGTTTGTTGGTAATCTCTGAAATAGATAAACAAATATTGATGAATGAAACAAATGAATGAAAGAAAAGCTTATTGTACTTTTTAGGTCGTACACTGGTGAGCTTAATTGCACAAGGCATTTTCTTCTAGCTAACCAGCAGTACATTCAAAAGTTAAAGTTATTGTAGGCAGTCCAAATATAAAAGAAAAAAATAATAATATATAATATTAAAACGAACTTAACATCAGCATATAACAAAAATGAATAAGTAGTGCAAAATAGAGAGGAATATCTAGGAATTTTTCCAATATGGGAATAGGAAAAATGTATCTCTCTACAAATGACACAATATAAAAATGTATTAGACTTCACAGTCTTCATCAATCTTTTTGCCAATCTGGATATATCTATAAGTTAGGCACATATTCTAGTAAAAAATTTAATACAACATCAAAACATACATATAAGAGTTGTCGAGGTATGTATGCTTGGTACACATATATGTTTCAATAACTCATATAACTATGAATATATAGGTTAGCACAGATAGGTTGCGAATTGCATATATCAGGCAACAGCCCAAGCCGAGGTGTGCCGTGCACCCTGGGGCTAGTTGCCCAAATAAAATCGGCTGAGTGCCTTAACCGCTCGCCTTAGTAGTCAGGTGAAGCTGTTAAGACCTAGCTAGATCAATAGCGTAATCAGTTCGAAAAAAAAAAAAAAAGTCTCAATGTTTGGGTTTTGCTAAACTTTATTCAGAGTGGTCAAATAGTTTGGTAATCTAATGTAAAGCTCTATAGACTTCTCTTTCTTTGTGTTTTAGTCATATAATCCTCCTATTTTTTGTTATGGTGGTACTATATACAGTTTAACTTACAATGATGAAATTTAACAAGTATAATTTAAAGTTTATAATAACAATATTATACGAAAAAAGAGCAGCATAGTATTAATCCATATAGTTGACATAAAACTAAAAAATATCTCTACAAGAACAAAATCTTGAGCATTAACTAGTTCTAAAATAAAAACAAACAAAATTACAAACTCGTACTAGGTATTTAAAGAGATTTACAATATAAGGGTTTGTAATCAAATATGGACACACTCAGCATCGGAAGCCAAATTAATCTATAACTAGATGGGCACCAGTATAAGGGTAAGTATAGTGATTACAATGTTCTGGATTTTTGTTTTATTTTCTTTTTTATTATTCTTTTATTATGTTTGATTTTTGTATGCAAGAAGGTAGCATGTTTCTTTTGAAAAACCCTTTAATAAAAATAAAGAGGAAATAAAGCATACTCTTGTCTTAACAGAGATTATTTCATTGAAGGAAAGTTTCGATCACTCATTAATTTATATATGTAAAATGGAAACAAATTATTGCAATAATCTAATAATTTCATTCTGTTCTGATTATAATTTTAATATATGACATTAAAAGATCAATATGTTTATTATTTACTTACATTTTGCATAAATTAACAATTCCAGTTTAAATTGTCACATATAAATACTACAGTGTACAACAAAACTACAAATGAGTTTGGGTCATTTTTATATATTACTATATCATACATGTAATCATATTTATATTTTTTGAGATCATGATGAATTTCTGTAAAGCTTTCAATATTCATGAGAGTTGATTCTTCACTTTTTCACAATGTCTCACTAGATCTTTCAATTTATACACCAAATCCTGTAACTGTTGGCTTCCACATGTGAACGTTACATCGTTGCCTTGGTCTGTTTTTAATATCACTGTATACAATAAATTATCTGATCCGATTCCGGGCGTGTTTGTTAAAACTTCAAGTTTCCATTCAACGTCCACGATTTTGGGTAAAATGCTTTTATCAAAACCTTTATTTACTTCCATAATGATAAACAATATTCTTTAGATATCCTACGTGAAATATATCTATACAATTACATTTGAATTTATTTTAATATACGTGCAAGAAACAGCAAGACAACCTTACGAAATTGTACCTATGTTTTGTATTTCAGTTGCTGATAACACGAAATTAGTAGTCTGTGGCTGACAACTTTTGTAATTTGTTTATAGTGTGTGACATAATTGACTTTTACGATCAAAGACAAAATTCCTTTTTTTCAGTATATAACATATTGGAAAAATACACACATGACAACATATATATTTTAATCATTATTTTTTCAAGTGAAACAGATTTCAGTTGATATTCAAAAATAATATTACTATTTTACTTTGTAAATATAGTTGTAGTTTTTGGCAGGATCTTAGTCTGTCATGTTCACAGAGTACGTTACATAAATAGAGGGCGCACTCGTTCTTTCCAATCAGCGCCTCTATAATACGAGTTTCGAACTAATGTCTGTTGGTTATAAATGTACATTTATAGCTATATATAGATGCATATAGCGGTACTGTGTAAATCGTATATAAGGTTTTTATCATTTTTATTTGTAATGAATATATTCATCGTAAGGCAAATCTAAATCCAAGTATGTATATGCATGCAAAAGTCAATGTTTATAAGTAGATCCGAAGATAGATAAAGTTATTTGTGGGAGGCAAGAAAATTTAAGGGAGCACACTCTCGTAACAGAGTACAAAGTGAATGAAAACAAATATTTGAAAGTTATCAGTTTGAAATGTCAAAATTAATTGTCGTCCACCATCTTTTCATATCAAATTTGTCAAAAAAAATTATATAAAACTTGCCATCTAGGGAGTGGATTGATAACCAAAAATAGACGAGCCTTTTCCATACAAATTCGATTGTGAGAAGTGAAAATAGCGTGGCAGTGACCACAGACGATAGACGAGAATCTTATTCTACTTATCTTTCGGTTATAGAAGGGGTTGTCAATAAAACTCTTTTATGTTAATCCTCATTTATTAGAAAGTATGTAGTTAGTACACCAATAACTTTATGAAAATTGAACATAATCATAACAATAATTTACATTTACACACCAGAAATATTTAATGTTTGTTTAATTTTTATTCAATAAAAATTATTACGGTGAAAATCACAATAATATATGGAGGTAAGCTTAAACATAACACTCATTTTAACTATTAATAAAATTTAACTATTTTAGTTAACAATTAATTCGTTTATTCCATTTTTTATTTTTTAATTAGTCTATTTCGGAGGGAGCGAAGGCATATTTCCAAGTTTAAAGGCCATTTATTACAAATTATCAAAAACAACAATTTTCTTATTGTACTTTAGAAATGGTAGATATCATAAGAATAAACACATCAGAGATTCTAGAAAAAAATATTTTACAAATGCACAAGCACTCTTCTTTTTCTAGCCTAGTGCTTCTCATTGTTTTAACATAACGACGTCACAACATTTATATTAAAAAAAATCTATCACTAAAAGACATTTTATATATTAAAATTTCATCAAAAATAGTCAGTTGCATGTTACAAGCTTATTTTTTAGCACCAATTAAGTCAGTAATATTTCTTTGATCAACATAAAAATAAGTATTAGTAAATTCATCAACTTCCCACATTTTTATTACAGATTAAGTGAATGTCTGTTAACTTACTACAATAAAAGTACAAAAAAAATTCAACATTATAATTATTACAAGATATTTCATGGTTACATTAAAATTTATGCATTTATATTTCATACTCTTGTCAGCAACTCTTACAAGTGATTTCAAATTTTTTGTATGATTATCTTAAGATAATAATTTAAGTCATAAATATTACATCAGAACACAACCAAATAAAACAACGAATTAAACATACTGATAGTCCATATTAACTTGTTCTCATATTTTTATATTGTATAAATTATTATATTAATTCTTAATGGCACTATAGATTTGTATAAAATCAAGATGTAAATTATATTGGATTGACCGACATCTATAATTTTTATTTTCTATTAATTGACAGACTATAGTATTATTAAAGTAAATATTGTTTTTTTCTTTATTCAAAAAGAATCCTCATTAACATCACTCAGCATTGTTCACATAAGTATATCTTATAAAATTTAAAATAAATATCAAAACACATCAGGCACTTCATCATAAAATTTAGACTTTGCATTATTATATTTTTTTATACAGGATACACAGTGTTAACCCTGAGGGTTAAATATATTTTTTAAGGCCACTAGATTCTTGCCCTTTAAGCCTAACTTCATACTACTTTTTCTAATCTTTAAACATCACAGTAACAAGATGGTGGCTCCCTTGTTAGAAATGGCGAATTTTTGTGGGAACTCAAAATGTATGTTTCCGGTATTATATATTTCACCTATATTTAATAACCAAACGATATTATATAAAACGCCATATCATGACATAGGGTCAAATAATGGAAGTTTATTTATTGTTATTATTATTTTCATGACAAACTGATACCACCCTTCCTGATGGTAAAAAATAGTTATTTATTTATTTCCTCCTATGGCTAGAGTATCTAATCTTTACTATCGTCGCTTAATTGATTACTGTATTTGTCGCTGCGAAGTGCAAATTGTATGAAACAGAGCAGCGTATAAAATTTGTTACTTTTTAGCACCGACTGGAGAGCATTTGCAGGTGAATGAGAGGTACATTTCCTGCGGACGCGAATAATATCAGCCCAAAATACAAATGTAAGAGAGAAAGAAAAAGAAGAGAAGAAAAAGAGTAAAGCGAGATTGTATGTTTATTACCATGTATATGGTGGTACAACCCAATCAAATACAGACTTCAAACATCAACTAAAAATATGACAGATTAAGATCCCATCAAAAACTATCCAATAATTGTTAGTAACAACAGGTATACCTTATTACTGTATTTGTCGCTGCGAAGTGCAAATTGTATGAAACAGAGCAGCGTATAAAATTTGTTACTTTTTAGCACCGACTGGAGAGCATTTGCAGGTGAATGAGAGGTACATTTCCTGCGGACGCGAATAATATCAGCCCAATAAACATATGTAAGAGAGAAAGAAAAAGAAGAGAAAGAGTAAAGAGAGATTGTATGAATATTACCATGTATATGGTGGTACAACCCAATCGAATACAGAATTCAAACATCAACTAAAAACATGACAGATTAAGATCCCACCAAAAACTCTCCAAAAATTGTTAGTAACAACAGGTACACCTTTATTTAACGCTTCATTTTCTCCAAAATCGGTAGGATCATTTCGAAAGATGGTCTTTTCCCGGGATCTTCATTCATACAGATCCGGATGAGTTTAGAGATGTGTGGTGAAACACCTGGAGGGATGGTCAATCGGAGGCCCTCTAGAGCTATCTTCATACCGCATTCCATTGGTGATAAGTCAGCGAACGGAACCTATTTATTTATGTACATGGTTTAAGATTTATTCTATAAATATAATAAACAAGCAAATCTAACGTGTCTGTAATTTTTAGATTTTTGCGAAAAAATTGCTGCAAGTGTCTGGAAATTAATAATATAAAATATGTTTCAATCATTTTTAGCAATGTCTGTCGGTCTATTTGTTAGAACACGCATTACTGCTAAAGTACTATGTTCACGATAAAACCTCTTCAAGAAAATCATAAAGCATATTATCCTCGAGTAACTTTTTTTTTCATTAAAATTGGTTTGGTCTTTAAAGACTTATTGTACTTCTAATGATGACGCGACTTAAGTAAGAGGGAAAGTAGATAAGTAAATGGACTTAATAATCAATTAATTATACATTTAGATGACTTTAACGCTGTTTTTTTCACATAAGGTTTTAAGCGAGCAAAGTCGCGGATATAGCTTTTTTTATGTCATCGGTGGCAAACGAACATGTGGGTCACAAGATGTTAAGTGATCACCACCGTCCATGGACACTAACAACACCAGAGGAGTTGCAAGTGCGTTGTTTATTTAACGCTTCATTTTCTCCAAAATCGGTAGGATCATTTCGAAAGATGGTCTTTTCCCGGGATCTTCATTCATACAGATCCGGATGAGTTTAGAGATGTGTGGTGAAACACCTGGAGGGATGGTCAATCGGAGGCCCTCTAGAGCTATCTTCATACCGCATTCCATTGGTGATAAGTCAGCGAACGGAACCTATTTATTTATGTACATGGTTTAAGATTTATTCTATAAATATAATAAACAAGCAAATCTAACGTGTCTGTAATTTTTAGATTTTTGAGAAAAAATTGCTGCGTCTGGAAATTAATAACATAAAATATGTTTCAATCATTTTTAGCAATGTCTGTCGGTCTATTTGTTAGAACACGCATTACTGCTAAAGTACTATGTTCACGATAAAACCTCTTCAAGAAAATCATAAAGCATATTATCCTCGAGTAACTTTTTTTTTCATTAAAATTGGTTTGGTCTTTAAAGACTTATTGTACTTCTAATGATGACGCGACTTAAGTAAGAGGGAAATTATTATAATATAATATTATAATTATATTATAATTAAATAATTAATTAATAATACATTTAGATGACTTTAGCGCTGTTTTTTCACATAAGGTTTTAAGTGGGCAAAGTCGCGGGCATAGCTTTTTTTTTTTAAGTCATTGGTGGCAAACGTACATGTGGGTCACCCGATGTTAAGTGATCACCACCGTCCATGGACACTAACAACACCAGAGTTGCAAGTGCGTTGCCACCCTTTGGGGGAAGGGTTAGGGGAGGTAGAAGAGAGGGGAGGTGGGCCTCCGGCGCTCTCACTGACCGAACGAAACGCAACAATGCAAGCACTGTTACTTCACGTCGGCTTTCTATGAGAGGGTGGTACTACCCCGGACGAGTCAACCCATTCATGTGGCTCTACCACCATTAAAAGCAAAATAGCTAGTATTTTATAAGATTCTGGCATACGTACCTCTCTGGTGGCGAGTTCCCAGAGTAGTATAGAGAAGCTCCACATATCAGCAGCCTCCCAGTTACGTTTAGATGCTGGCTTCATCAGTGCCTCTGGAGCCATCCAAGCGGGTGCGTACACTCTGCCCTTCTCTTGGAACGAGAACTTTGCATCAGCCATGTTGATGCGAGCCGTCAGGTCTTCATCGATCTGTTTATTTATTGTGTACTTTTAACAACTTATTTGAGTTCAGAAAATAAAAATAACACCCAACATAACAATGCGAAATCGTGACATATTTCCATAGTTACCATAGACTAAATAAAAAAACTACACAAAAATATTATCAATGAAAAATTGTGATTAGTGTAAAAAGAACAAATTGTTATTTTGAAAAATATTTAAATATAACTTTTGCTTGCGGTTTCGTTTCGTTAAATATATTATTTATTTGTTATATATTACTTTACAGCACATTTAAAACTTAATTTATTTTTAATTTAAAAACATGTAGTGCCAATTACAAAGTAATACAAGACGTATATAAGGTCAAGACTGACATATGCGGCACCGGCATGGTACGCATATCTATCCAATTACCAAAAGGAACGCCTACGAACCCAGGAACGCCAGAGTCTGAGGACGATAGTAGCCGCACCCAGATACGTCAGAAATGACATAATCAAGAGAGATCTTAAGTGGGAAGATTTAGACGCTTTCATAACAAGAATGGCAACAGCCATGTTCCGAAGGGCGGATGCGACGAGCTTTCCCTTTATAATGGGAATAGCTCCGCTACACGCACGCCCGCCAGACCCTCAGACAAAACCATCGCCACGCAACTTAGCCGCTCCAGAGAGCGATTAAAAGCCACAGGAAGAAACCAAATCAAAATAAGAAACCTCAAATAAACATGACTAACTAACCGCCCAATAAGGGGGGATAAAAAGAAATCCAATGACCAGCTCGTCGTGACGAGCTGCGAAGCAACCACTGAAGAAGGCAAAACGCCTTGAGCAGTCTCCTCACCCGCCCATTAGGGTAGGTCGAGATGACTTCGATAGTACAAAGTAATAATTATTACATTTGATATAGTAACTGTATTAAATTAATGGTATTGTATATTTGAGTTAATGCGTTCTAGGTGTGACTGGGATGTTAAGTGTTCTTGTGTATCTGTGAATGTATGTGATATGTTCCTGTTCGATATTTTATTCTACCAATATTATTATTTTGCTTTAGAATTCAGTTTCTGGATAAAAGTAATCCAGTTATGCTGGAATAAATCAATATGATGGAACTTCGTGTCGTATCTCTGCCGTACCGTGAAGCTGTGGAACAATCTCCCGGCCAGTGTGTTTGTTCCCTCCTTCCTATAATATGGGGTCTTTCAAGCGTAACGTGAAGAGACATTTATGCAAGCCGGCATGACAGCGGCGACCGGTGGGGGAGTGTGTCTCTCGGTGGTCGCCATTGTTTTTAGATTATACTGTGCTCACCATCAGGCACAGTAAAGTCACTTTGCCATGCTATGATAAAAAAAAAAAAAACACATTAAGACATCTCTGTAAAACAGAGTTCTTAGCGTAATTATTTTTAACTGGCTGTGGTGTATAGAATGAAAGAGTTCTATTTTTGTGAACAAAAGTACCCTGTCCTCTTTTCGGTACCGCTGACAAACTGTATGGTAAGCTTTCATGATCATGGGGTTGAATAGTTAAGGTATGAATGCATAATAAATGAAGTCATATTCGTATCTATGATATTAGTTTAGGACAGGAGTTCCCAAACTTTTTTGATCCGTGAAATAAGTTCAATTTTGGTTTTTTCTCACGGCGCCCAAATCTAACCAGCTAGTCGAAATAGATACCTTTGATAGAAATACATACAATTACACTAATTAGATAGGCACAAATATTAAAACATACATAACATGGATCTGTTATCGTGTTAGAGGAGGCCTATGCCAAGAGGCACACTGAACTCCGCGATATATTATAATAAGAAGAAGAAAAAAACAATGTATAAAAGTTCAAAATAAAAGTCTTATTATTATTTATTATTATTAACATGGATCTGTGTATGGTGGGAATTTAATGGTTTACGTTGTGTTAACCAATAACTAAGTTAAGCTATCGGAGAAAGATGAGAAGTAGTGTTCCACGGCACTATACTTTGTACAGCCCACACTTTGGGAACCTTTGTGTTTAGTATAATGTATGTGAATGTAAATGCATGTGTTGGAGTTTCTTGCGGGTCCTTGGAATATCATGCGGTGGTATTTATATTTTATTCATAATCTCGTGTTATTTGGCTCTATATTGTGTAATGTAGGTGGTGTCTTACGTAATGTGGTTTGGTTATTGTGCTCGAGTGCATCGGAAATAATACCATCGAATATGGATGCTGACTTGCAACAAAGATTCCCTGGAAAGTTTTAACACGTTGGCTCTATATTGTTTAATGTAGGTGGTGTCTTACGTAATGTGGTTTGATTGTGCTCAAATGATCGAGTGCATCGGAAATAATACCACGGAATATGGATGCTGACTTGCCACAAAGACTCCCTGGAAAGTTTTAACAATACGGCCACCATCTTGTTAGTTCATTGATATGATCGTAAGAAACTTGTAATATAATCACTCATATGACACTGGTTATAAGAATCTACTAAAAGATTGGTTGCCACAAATAATATTTTAAAAAATGTGTGTGGGAGTGTGAGGGAGAGGGAGAGGGAAGAGGAAAAGAAAAGCGAAAGCTAAGGGGAAGGGAAAGCGAAGGGGAAGTGCGAGGGAGAGAGATAGCCAAAGGACCAGGAAGAGGAAAGGGAAAGGGCGAAGGAGAAGGTGAGGGAATAGACGAGCGAGAGGACGAGGGAGAAAGTGAGGGAGAGGGAAAGAAAAAGGGCGAAGGAGAGGGTGAGGGAGTGTTGAAGGGCGAGGGAGAGGGTGTGTGCAGTACCATGATGTGCTTGCTGTTGAGGTGGTAGGCGGGCAGCACGGTGTCGCGGTGCAGCGAGTGCAGGTAGCGCATGCCGTGCGCCTGCCGCCGCGTCCACCACGACGCGCCCGCCCGCGCCGCCGCCACCGTGCAGCAGCGCGTGCAGCGAGCCCCACGACATGTACTGCGAGATCACCACTAGCGACGGCGGCGACACGCAGCATCCCACCTGTCGACACCGACACACTCACTATAACAAACTTCACTAAAACATCCTTCACACCAAACAATTCACTTTCGTAAAAATGGTCATCATCACTGGTAGTTATTTTATAGGTAGTTAGTTTTGTTGTAATCCGCGAGGGCAACTCCTGTTTCCCCCCACGCCTAGAATTATTTTCCTTAACATACCGCTAGAGTCACGAGTGAAAATACACGTTGTGACCCGCATACGTCCATATATACAATAATTATAAGCATATATATATATATAGTTATATGCCATTATAAGACGCTGTGAAATAAGAGTGTCTCCACCGCAGCAGCATTGATACCAGTGATACCAGGACGCACCTCTGCCAAGTAAGTGTGTATGTTTTCTTTTTCCCAGCTCAATCGATTGTATAGCTTTGAATCCCGCGATTGAGCATGTATCCGTAATACCCTTGCCCTCGCAGACCGCTAAAAATACAGTCCACATCTCTCCTTATATTAAAACCGCAATCAATGGAGGTGAAGAAACAAGTGATTTGACCACATTACCTACCAGTTCAAGCCACTATTCACTCCAGTCACTATTATCAGCCGTAAGAGATCCACCATTGCAAGGCCATGGCTTATTGGCGATTTCAAACTCTGAGAAATCCACAATTCTATGTTTTCCCATGTTTTTCTTCACCATCAGCCGATAGTATTACCAATTTAAATTAGTAAATGTATGTGAATTCCAAAAAAAATGTTAGCACATGCCGGGGTTCGAACCTCGGACATCGAATTGATATTCCACCAATCAAACCACTAGACCACCACAACTGAAAATGGTGGTATGACTCAACCATCCTTTTTTTCTGCTACTTTCACACATCACATAATTCTAATTTAAACAGAACGGCAGCCAAAATACTCATGTTAATTACATACTAGAAGTGGGCTAATATTCGAATTAATAAATTACTCAATAGCGAATTGAAGCGAATAATTTGATTCGAAATTCGAATTGAACATTGAACTATTTAAACAATTGGAACTATTCAGATTATTGAGATTCTTTCAATTATACGAAAACTATTTTAATGATTTTATCTAATTAGATATTTATCAAATACTAAATATAGTCCGCGTCAAACTTTTTAACCGCTCTGAAGTATATGCTCAGAACACAAATTTCGGTATCAGAGGGACGCAGAAAACGCAGAAGTCGCAGAAAGGGGAGCAGGCTCACCCGCACACGGACCTCGCCCCTATTGCACCAACGTTGACACATGTCACCTGTCATTAATAGTTGCAGTACAGTCGCGATCAGAATAGTTTTGTTGTTGTTAATCACGTGTTATTGCTATTTTCGTTCTTTACTTTTTCTAGTTTATATTTTTTATAAGTAGAAGACCCTTCAAAAAAATGATGTTTCTATGAAGGGCGTTGTTTATTACAAATTATTTATTTATGGTGAGTGTATTTTATTTAAAATAACACATACATGCCACAGATAGAAACAAATACTGCATAAGGGGGACCATTCAATTAAAGTACGCGATCACCCAAAACTCGCCAATAAATGTTATTTGGATTTAATTATAACTGACAAATACATGATGTGGCGAACTGTTAATATTCTGGCTTTGTCTATTATTCTATTCGGCTACTAATGTCCATCTCTAGTTTTTACTGTTGTTTTATTACCTCAGTAATGACTCAATTTTTGTTATATGTTCATTTTTAACTCTAATCTTTTCCAAATGTTCTAAATGTATAATATCGAAACAAATATTAATAAATGTCAAGGTTAAATTCTTATATTAATATTTTGAATTTATTTTGTATTCACTTCTTGACTGTACTATGCGCAAAGCCGAATTTAAATCTATATTCAGAGCGGCCAAAACATTTGACTCAGACTATAACTATTAATGTACAAAATTTGTTCAATAGATTCATCTGTCAGTCAAAGCAATTTTAGTTTAGCAATTTTTCAAACTAGTTTGAAAATATATAATAAATAAGAAAGTTCAGTTTTTCTCTTATAAAGTTATTTAAGGTTTTATTATAAAAATAATAATTGGGAAATTTTGTACCTTTTTCTATAATTATTAGTTTAATAATACTTCCTTATTTTAAAAATATTCCAATAGTTTGTATATACGATTCGAATTTCATATCAGACGTCCTTATTCGAGTCAAGCATTATTCACAAGTAATTGGTTAAGTACAGTCTATCTATTATGCTCAGATAAAGAAATAGGTAAGTCGAGAAGGTATGTTGTGCTCAGATAAAGAAATTGATAAGTGCAGTCAGTCTATTATGCTCATATAAACAAAAGGATAAGTATGTTCACTCCGTTTTGCTCAAAAAAGAAACTGGTGGTCTCAAAAAACACTTATGAGTCAATTAATTCCCTTTAGGTTTAACGTTTTGGGCCACATCACTACATAACACATCAAAGCAGATTGAGATCAAATGCTGAAACTTATATAAATAATTCAAATATATATTTTAATTTATTTACAGATGTAAAAAATATATTTTGATATAAATTAGTATAGACAAACTCACCACAGGCAATATGTTCGGATGTGAGAATATACGTAGTTTAGGGAACTCTTCATTGAAGTCCCGCTGTACCCGCGGCGTACATTCACGTATCGCTAGAATTTTCGCCACTATGTCGTTCTTTTGCCATCTGCCGCGCCATGTTTCACCTGCGGTATTGTTAAGGTGGTAGAGCCACGTTGTAGCTATTACTAGTTTTAGCATGAATGGGTCGGCTCGTCCGGGGTAGTACCACTCTCTCATAGAAAACCGACGTGAAGTAACAGTGCTTGCATTGTTGCGTTTCGTTCGGTCAGTGAGAGCGCCGGAGACCCACCTCCTTCCGCCCTTTCCCTTTCCCAACCCCTCCCCCATACACAGGCTGGCAACGCACTTGTGACTCCCCTGGTGATGCTAGTGTCTATGGACGGTGGTGATCACTTAACATCAGGTGATGATGTGACGGTGGCAGCTTTTGAAAAAAAAAAATTTACTATATAGACATTAATTGTAAGACAAATGAAGCTATTAATTGAGACAAATGATCCAATGAAGAGATATGAAAAATCTACATAGCAATATCGTGAAACTTGTCGTATACTGTTGAGTTTGATGATGATTGTATAGAGGAGAAAATCTTGACTGTCACATACACTTGGTGAAATACAATAGTGGCACATTTAAATATCTCACAACGATAGGGTGTTTATTTAATTTAGTTTGTCATGTTTCTAAATCAGTTACTCAATATGGATCTTATAGGCTTGCAGGCTAGCATCACAAGTGGTATCTGCCAATGGATTATGGTTAAGTTTTTTCTATTACACAATTTATTTAAACGTAAATCCCCAAACTTGTACCTATTTAAATTAATAAAATTAAAAGGACTGTCTATTTTTACCATTCAATAAAATAATGGTAACCACCTACATAAAAATAAACCTTGAATTCAATTAAATCACTTTTTGTATCCCAAAATTTGCCCTTTGCATCTAAAAACCCCTCCAATTTAAGGGTAGCATACTGATAATTTTATTTTTATATATAATTTTTCAGCCTGTGTGTATGTGACTGAACTCCTAAACGGTTGGACAGATTTTGATGAAATTTAGGTAGATTCAAGAATGGATAAGATTGGACAATTGGACACGGTAGGTGGCGATGAGGTTGAATTTAAAGGATTTTTTTTATTACCAAGATTATAAGATTTAATTAACCTGACGGTGTGACTGCAATCCTCGTGTGAAGCGCCAGTTCGCTAATATTGATACCCTTGTGGCGAGAGAGTGTCGCGTCACGACTGCGTGTCTTCAGGCCCAACCACGATTGATCTTTAAACTGGATCTTCTTAAGGTCTTGCCCTTGTTGCGTCGCTAATTCGTGCAGTCTGTAAAATTTGTAATCGATTCAATAAAGAAATATAGGACAATGTTGGAAACCCAAAATAAAACTATATATTGTATTGGCAACACTGACGGGGGGTGTCATAATTCACCAGTGTCCTATTCGCTTCCATTTTTTGTACTGTACATACAGCAGGTATAACATAACGAAGTTTTAAGTCAAGTTCAACCTTAACAATCAATCTCAGAAACCAATACTAACAAAATACATTTCATCCAAAACAGACAGTACTTTTATCACAAATCTGAATATGGCAGTAGCGAGAGTTAAAGTAATAGAATGTAGAGTAATTGGCAGCAAAATCCACAGTAATATAATTGTAACAGGAAGATAGATGCTGCATTAATTTTATCTGCAAATGTTATCCAAATGTCTATAATTTTCATGATTAGGCATTGTATATATTTAAGCTTAAAGAATTTTCCTGATCCCATTGGACATCAGAACTATTTAGAATTAAGGGAAATGTAAAAGGTTACATGATCATGTCTTTATCTGTCTTTGATGAAGTTATATTAATAGTAATACATTGAATCTTCTCCTTACATTTTTTTTTAATTGATCACTATACTTCTGATAGACTAATGTGCAAAATAAAAAATTACCTCTGTACAAGTTGTCCTCTAGTCTTGTCCAATGGAGTGTCTCCGTCTTTATTCGCAAGTGATATAAGAGCTCCAGCCAACACAAGATCCTCGGCGATAGCGCTGTAGCCCCAGAAGCAAGCATAATGTAATGGGGAATTGCCATGCTCGTTAGTGAAATTGACATCAACTCTGTTCTGCAGTAACTGGAACAATTTTTCAGTTATTATTTAAATTATATTTATATGTAGAAACTTCCAGTTAGAACTAATAGCCTTTTTGACACTTACGTATTAACGCCACCTCACTGTTTCACAAGTTTTAACTTAATAGAGACAGGAAAATTGAGAAAAATAATTCGGTTACGTTAGGTTAGATTTGCGGCCCACCCTGGGACCTGGAAGCGAAAGCCCACGCGTCTCTTTACCATATACGCGTGGAGGCGCTGGAGCAAGGACGACGACTGGCGCCCCGGGAAATCGAGGCGCTGAGGTCCCAACTCCACCAGGTCCTAGTGCTCGATGAATGGCACCGACGACTTCAGCGGCCGAATCAGGCGTGGCAACTATTGAAGCCGGTCGGCCGGCCGGTCATGGCCGAATGGTTCACCAGGCGGAGTGGCACCCTAAGCTTCTGGCTGACGCAGGTGCTCTCGGGGCACAGTTGCTTCGGGAGCTACCTGTGTCTTATAGGTCGGGAGCCAGCGGCAGGGTGCCATCATTGTGGCTGCGCGACGGACAACGCGCAGCACTCATTAGCAGTTTGTCCCGCCTGGGACGTGCCACGCCGCGAGCTCGTCGCGGCCATAGGCCCGGATCTCTCGCTCTCGACTGTCGTCTGTAAGATGGTTGAGACCGGGTGGAATTCCATCGCCTCATACTGTGGAGGCAGTTATGCTCTCTAAGGAGGCGGCGGAGAGGGAGATGAAGCAGACCACCAGGCTCATCAATCAAATCTCAATCTCAAGCTCATCAAATTGAATAAAAACAAGAGTTCGAGTTTATTGCAAATGTATTTACATTCCTTACATTATGCTTATATTTGTGAAAGACAAAGAACTACCTGGTAACATTTAAATTACTTACCAATTGTACAACAGGTCTGTGACCATGAGCTGCTGCCAGGTGCAATGGCGTATCATCACCCATGTTAGTAACATTGATACGAGCACCTCGCCTTATAAGCATCTCAACAATCTTGAGATGACCCTCCTTGCATGCCCAGTGTAGCGGACTGAATCCATGGTCATCACTAAAATTTCCAGAGTTACCACATGA
>MU161540.1:9395-22286 GCA_015888305.1 Antheraea pernyi | reverse complement strand
TAATATTATAAAGAGGTAAAGTTTGTGAGCTTGTGACGTTGTATGGGGTAATCTCATGAAGTACTATACCGATTTTGAATATTCTTTTACCAATAGAAAGCCATGTTATTTGTAAATGTCATAAGCTATATATTATCACGCTAAGACCAATAAGAGCGGAGCAACAATGAAGAATGTTTTAAAATCGGGGTTTTTTTTCCTTTTGAGAGCTTCCGCTGCGTGTTTGCTCAAAATAACTATTCCACGCGTACGAAGTTGTGGGCAAAAGCTATTAATTACTTATATTATTATTATAATATTATAAAGAGGTAAAGTTTGTGAGGTTATAGGGGGTAATATCTGGGAAGTCGTAGAAAAAATGGTCGATCGAAAACGTTTCCTACGAACGCTGCCTTAACGATGAGAGATATATGATTGAGTTCTAGAAAAAAATTTGTAGCTTGATAATGCCTATTACCGCCAAACGAAGTGGGCACGGGTCAGCTAATGATTTATATTTGTATAATAAGATTTAGATATTGGAACTGTTTTCATCCATAAAACACGATAAAATGGCATTTGTCAAGAATGCGCATTGTTTGCAATTAATATTAATTTCTTCTTCTCTGCTCATACCTTTTCCCATTATTTGAGATCGGGTTTCCTGACTTTATTGATATTAAATTATAGTATTAATAAATATAGTGAATTTGAGTTCGTTTTTTTGTTACACATTCCCGCTTTAACTAATTAATCAACTATCATGAAATTTTCTATACAAATTGTCAGGGGTACAGAAGAGGACATACATACGGTAGCCTTCCCACTGAAAACAGTATCGTTCCCAAACATCGATCAACAATAACTAGAAATCGGGTCGGCGCGAAAAATACGTCTCGGTTAATAACAGCTCACTTGAAATGCGAGCTTTTATTTTGTTTGTAACACAGCCAATGTAAACACGTTTCACAATGCCGCAGTGTATTCAAAAGATGCAAAAATAATACCCGAAAAAGCGATTTAACAACCGGAGTATCTTACTTTCGCTAAATGCATGTTGAATAAGTTATATTTTAAGCTTTAAACTAACAAATAATATCAAATTTTGAACAAAATTACCGATTTTAAACCTGTGGTACAAATGTTTGGCCAAGGCTTGCCAAGTATGCACAAATGCGCACAATAACGGAAAAAGTACTTTATTCATTGGGTGTTAAGGTTGAATTCACACTAAATGTTGTTTATGGTGTCTTTTCATTTGTAAGTGATAATATTTTGAACATTTGTGACTTTATTACTAGGTGTCATGGTTGTAATTAGGTTGAACTTAACGGTTTTAAAACATTTTTTCTGCCTTTCTTAGTAAACAAATAGCTTCATAAGTATATATTTACGCGGACAGCAGTTAGCTTCGATTTTGTACGTGACCCTTTATCTAATTATTGTTAATCGAAGTTCCCGAAGGATAGATCAAATTGACGTTAAAGCGAGCGAAGCTGCGAACAAAAAGTAGTTGATCTTTATATTCGAAATTATAAAATTGTTTACAATGTCTTATAATTTTCTGATTCGATTAATTGTTACGTAAATGAAAAAAACATATTATTATACAATACTAGGGGGCGCGGCGGATGTTATCCCGCTCTGATAATTAAAAAACCTTGACAAATTGTATACCCAAACCTTCCTCATTAATCACTTTATCTACTGGTGAAAACCGCATGAAAATTCGTTAAGTAGCTTTTGAGTTTATCGTATATATAATACATTTAATACGTTTTTCTATGTAAATTGGTGTCCTTCGCAATTTGGCACGGACTGTACAAGAATAATTTTTGTGTGATTATCATCATTTCCGGCTGTTAAAACCATAATAACACTATTGCAATACACAATATATTATATTTACAGTATTATTATAACTGCAATATAAGTAAAGCCAGTAGTGTATACTAGATAGGTGACATATAGATATCCACCTGTCGTCCGCTCGTAACAAGTTACTGAGTAATTTCAGCCTACTTTGAAATTCAAATGAATGGTAATGTGACAGCGCCTTACACGCTAATTGGATTACGTGCGTACGCGCATACATTATGCCTGTGTTTGAGTGTTAACTCGACGATAGATTAAGCGTTAATGATACGGCGGATTATTTATAGGGAATAGGTTTAGGAATAATACTGATTTCGATATAGATTAATGTAGTTATGTATTGTTTTTTAATTAATCTTATTTAAGCTCTATGCATGTTAATAGAGTTGTATTAAATTAATTATGTAAGAATTTAGTGTATTAACCTTATCGTATATATTCCCTATAATGTAATGTATGTTTGCAAAAACAAATATAAATTAGGTATTGTAACTAACCAGTTAAAGTTGTCGAGTATATATATGTGAGTGTATCACTTCAAAACGACTGCATTTATTTGGCTAATTCTTGTGCGTGTTTGTGTGTGTGTGTGGGTGGGTGTGTGTAAGTGTATGTATGTGTGTAATTGCCACGAAAAGGTTAATATGAAAACATTTGAGTAAATACACGAAAAGTAAAAAAATTGGGTTAAAAATCCCCATATAAATAAATAAATAAGTAAGATATAAGACAGACAGGAAGGAGTAAAATATTGACGGAATTGATAGATTGACGTTCAGTTGCAATTTCATTACATGCTCGTACTGTAAAAGGACGATTTGGTCTCGTCTCCTTCGTTAGTAGACACGTGCATTTCCGGAGTGGACCGTTAGTTAGAAACAATCAAAAATCAACCATTCCATATTTAAAACTAAATAAAAAAGGTCTCAAAGTATATTACCGATTTGCTGGACGATAAGTTTAAACATTTCCGGAGTGGACCGTTAGTTAGAAACAATCAAAAATCAACCATTCCATATTTAAATTAAAAAAAAAAGTCTCAAAGTATATTACCGATTTGCTGGACGATAAGTTTAAACACCATATCAAGTATCAAGCGACGTTGTATAAATATAATGTATAGGAATGAACTGACTTCGGTCTTTCTAAGATTATAAATACCTTTAGATTGTAGAGAGCAGATGACGTCATATTGACTGCGTACTTGTTTGTTTGTTTATTTAGTTATAATAGGGATTACATACTTGTCACAATAAAATACATTTGTTCAAGAAGTTAAGCCCCTAAAATCTCAGTTCAAAGGTGGCAATTATCTACATTGCAATCTAGATATAATAAGAAAGCGTGATAATACCTTATTATAGCTTCTGTTCTAAATATAAAAGAGATTGCAATTTAAATAACAACAGATAATGTACCAGAAATTATTATAGCAATTAATAACGAATAAAGAACGCTATAGGATAAACTGCTCATCTATGGTATATTGTTAATGCCCTAGCATTACGTTAAGTCATTCGATTTACATTTGAATAATTAAAGAATTAACAATAGATAAAAAAACGACAGTGTATCAATTTCCGATTGGTAAACTGCTACAGCCTAATTCCGGATGAAGGCGCAGCACTGGCTTGAACAAGTCCCCGTGTAGAATGTGCTACCATCGCCTTGTAAATACTTACGACATTCCTGTACATAAAACATAATTTTTGCCTAATACAGTTTTATAACAAATAATTTTTATGTATTACAATCATTTATTTTAACCATTGATATAAGTTTTAACTTGTTGCTAAATTTACTTAATGGAAATTAAAGGGTATAAATGATTGTGTACCTATACACAATAAAGAAGTAAACGTTATATATTTGTATGAAGGAATACTTGGAACAGTCTAAAATCCTTATTAACAAAGAGCTTTTAATAAATTAAAGACAGTATTTCTAGCTGATCATGATTCAAGCTCGGATGTCGTGAAGAGGACGATATAATTCGAGAGTATACCGTTGCCCACTACACTCCCAGTACATTTTATACAAGGTCCGTTTAAGAATAACTTATTAGGTGGTAGAGACACGCTGTAGCTATTACTAGTTTCAGCATGAATGGGTCGGCTCGCCCGAGATAGTACCACCCTCTTACAGAAACACCGACGTGAAGTAACAGTGCTTGCATTGTTGCGTTTCGTTCGGTCAGTGAGAGCGCCGGAGGCCCACCTCCTTTCCCCTTTCTCCTTTCTCTACCCCTCCCCCATACACAGGCTGGCAACGCACTTGCGACTCCCCTAGTGTTGCTAGTGTCTATGGACGGTGGTGATCACTTAACAGCAAGTGACCCACTTGTTTGTTTGCCTCCTTTTGACATAAAAAGAAACTTACAATATCTTCTGTTAATTTAGACGAAAACAAGAAAATTCCCACTAAAAATAATACTATTTTAACGAGAACGCAATCGCTAGCTAGTCTTAGTCTAGTGTAGTCTTAAATAAAACATTAAAAAAACTAGTTATCATTACAAATTATTCTGACCAATTAATCCTTACCAATGTCATAAACGCGAATTTCTTTGTTTGTTACGCTTTCACTTATCAATTCACCTCTATTCAATTGAATTGGCATTTCCCATGAACTGTTGCAAACATTTTAAACGCGGATACATCCTCATACGAAAAAAAAATTAGTGTTCCGAAGATTATAGGTCATTAAAGAGAGCGAATCCGCAAGGAAAATCTAACAAGAAGTATTTTAATTATTTTTATAATTCGCAAAGCCATATTTAAAACTTAAATACATTCATTCATACGTCAATTGTAGTCGTACACAATCTCGGATGCATGTCGTGACCTTAGAAGGAGTACAGAGTCTCACTTTCAATTGTTTTAATAAAAAAAAATACTTACGCTTATTCGAAAGGTCACCGAGACCGGTAGTGTCGATGATTTCATCAATGTACCTTCACAAATTATTGTATCTATGGACGTATTATGTTCTAAAATTGGAACAAGGAAATATTAAAAACGATTTAGTTCAAGTATCTCTGAGTAGTCAATTAAAATGGGTTCTCATCTTAATTGTATCTACTACATTTTTAATTTCTTTATGATCTAGTTCTATGAATTTATTGGTAGAAACTACAAACCATGTAAGTTATACATAGTAATTCTAACTAATCTATAATCTAGTTGTTACCCGCTACTTCACTGCGTTGTTTATTATCTAAACAATATACCTTATCTTGCATTATATTGCATGTAATTTTTGTTGGATATATATTTTAGTCACGCCTGCAATTACTTATCTTATATGTTGTTTTATGTATCCTACTAATTTTATTTATTTCCCCTGTATACAATATGTACAATAGTATTATTTACGTTACTTGTTTTCGCTATATATATTATATTTCATAATTTTAATTGATATCGCTCCGTGACTTGCACTGGGTTCCAGCTGAAAATCAGCGCTAAGTGTTTCTTAACACTTTCGCATATGCTGAGCTGGATTCCATTTCGTAATGCTGCGACGTGCATATTTTATCCACTCTTGTATATTTTGTAAATAATGTATTATGAATAAAATATTTCTTTCATTCTATCTACAGAAGAATAAATAAGAGTCCTAAACCGTAGCTGTTAAACGTGTTAACCGGTGAAGCTGTTAAGACCTTGCTAGGTCGATAGCGTAGTCAGTTCGAGCCCCAAAAAAAAAGAGCCCCAAATTTCTTGTCTCTTATTCTCTACGGCAACCTCTTGATAATCGCGTAGTGCTTAAAATTGCAAAGCATCATCATTATTGCCCTTATCCCACTTAAGTAAGGTCGACACAACATTTTTCCCTTTATACTCTCCCCTGGATATCATCATCTCAGTATTCATTCCCTTTATACACATGTCATTTTTATCACAAAACAACCATACCTTTTTCGGTCTTCCTCTACTCTTACATCTGTCCACCATCCAATTAAAAATTTTCTAGTTACATGGTTTTCATTTCTTCTCATAACATTAATGCTTTTTTTACCGTGGGGAAGTCCCTTATGGATACCCACCACCCTCCCGGGGGAGAGGGTGGGTTATGTCCAAGTCTCATAGACTAAAACCCCACGGTGTACGTCCGACCGTATTGCTGGGGTGGCAAGGGATCGAACTGAGCTAGTCCCGTTATATAGCGGAAAGTGACCGCCGGGCTCCTGCCTATAGAGGGGCACACTGGGTACACACCAGCTGCCCCCCCTCGTCCGCCGGACCTGTGCAATGAGGAGATGGACCCCCGGCCCATCCCCTCAGGTCTGGCTACGGGGGCGGGAGGAGTCTCACAAAATGCCTATACCATGCTAACCTATTACTCCTCAACTTCTCTGTCACTGGTGCAATTTTCAAACTTCCTCTGATATACTCATTCTTAATCCATTACCATATCCATTCTAGTTACACCACACATCCACCTTAACATTCACATGTAATTTTCTTGTAAGAGAAATTACCGTAATCGTCAAAAAGAGGAAACTACATGAGTAACAACTTTCAAGCATCAGATGTTTGTTCTTTATCTGTTGAATGTTACAGTTGATCTTATAAGTTTACCTAAATTTAGAAACTCCATTATCCTAAAGTGGCAAGAGGTATTTCCAATTAATTTAAATCTCATCAAAACATTGGTAAAGCTTAATTAAATAACTCGGTATTTAACTATAACTCTAATTAAAAGAACGAATGCATCACCTCGTTAACACGAAATTAATGGTTTTTATAAATTACCAAGTAGTAATAACTTTTTATTAGCGTAGCATTGAATCAATCCTTGTTACGTGATTCTATGAACATTAGCTTGTATTATATGTTGAATATAAGGCTTTTATTACACTGTGAAGCATCTTGTTTATATTTATCTGTTAATTGTGATTTTCTCAGCGAAATGTTAATAATATAAGTGAATGAAAAATACTTGTCACAATTTAATTAAAATACACTGACTTTTCTCTAACCTCTATAAAAATATAACTGATGAAATAAATTCTCTAATTATTAGTGAAAACAGTATAAAAATCCGTTGTGAGCTTAGAAGAACTCGGGGCGTACACACAATAACATAATGGCTTTGTGTTATACGATTCTTTCATTAAATATGCTTCCATCTATACTAATATTATAAAGCTGATGAGGTTGTTTGCTTGAACGCGCTAATCTCAGGAATTACTTTGAAATTTGAAAAATTATTTCAGTTTTAAATAGCTCATTTATCGAAGAAGGCTGTAGGCTACATATCATCACGGTAAAACCAATAGGTGCAGAGCACCAGTGACGAATGTTTCAAAATCGTTTTTTTTTTCTTTTTGAGAGCTTCCGCTGCGTGTGATCGTTAACACAAACTATTCCGCGCAGACGAAGTCGTGGGCAGAAGCTAGTATTTAATTAATTCGTTTCGGCGTTCGTGTATGCTAAAACGTACTTATTTCGTTAAGGAACTTAACATTTAAAAATATCTGAATATTCCACTATCACCCCGATCATCGTAATAAAGCTTTGTTGGTCTATTGTTGTCTATACATAACCAACTTGAAACAATATTGCACAACACTTTAGCACAGATCTTTTACACTGTAACTAAAAAATAGTTATTTGTAATACAAAAAGACATTCCTTTAGTTGTCAAAAATTAATAACGCACAGAAAGTAATACTTCCCGGTCGATAATATTAATATATGAAATAGCTCAAACAATAATCTTCTACAAAGTTAATATAAATTTTTTTTAATACTTTAGCGAAATATCGTTTTTTTACTTATTGACATAAAAAATATACACTAGATATTTAGAAAATACACTAGCTTCTGCCCGCGACTTCGTCTGTGCAGAATAGTTACTTTGTGCTAACCTTCGATCAACAATAACTAGATAAAGGGTCACGTACAAATCGAAGCTAAAAGCCGTCCGCGTAAATATATACTTATGTGTAGCTATTTGTTTACTAAGAAAAGAAGAAAAAAGTTTTAAAACTGTTTTAATTTCAACCTAATTACAACCATAACACCTTGTAATAAAGTCACAAATGTTCAAAATATTATCTAATACTTACGATAAAACGAGCAAAATAATAAATTACTCCTCTCACAATGAAAAGATAACATAAACAACATTTAGTGTGAATTCAACCTTAACACGTAATGAATAAAGTACGTATTCCCGTTATTGTGCGTGTTTGTGTCTGGTGAGGCCAAACATTTGTATCACAGGTTTAAAATCTGTAATTTTGTTCAAAATTTGATATTATTAGTTAATTTAAAGCTTAAAATATAACTTATTCAACATGTATTTAGTGAAAGTAAGATACTCCGGCCGTTAAATTGCTTTTTCGGGTATTAAATTTGAATCTTTTGAATACACTGCGGCATGTGAAACGGACTTACATTGGCTGTGTTTCAAACAAACTAAACAAAATAAGGGCACACATTTCAAGTGAGCTCTTATTTACCGAGACGTATTTTTCGCGCCGACCCGTTATCTAGTTATTGTTGATCGAAGGGGTTAACGCTAACACGAAACGAAAGGTTTCAAAAGAAAAAAAAACGATTTTGAAACATTCTTCATTGGTGCTTCGCTCCTATTGATCTTAGCATGATGATACATAGCCTATGTAAGCCTATATCTAGCCTCGATAAAAGAGCTATCTAACACTGAAAGAATTTTTCAAATCGGTTCAGTAGTTCCTGAGTTTAACACGTTCAATCAAACAAACTCCTTAGTTTTCTAATATTAGTATACTAATCTATAGTCTATAGACTAGTATAGATTTGCATATAAAATTAAATATCATGCTTTGTCCAAATGTTTAAATGCATTATGACACAAAAAATATGGTAAATAATATAGTATGCAATTTTATAATTATGTGTTAACTTCTTATGTAAAAAAACCACGACCAATCCATGAGTAAATACTAACTATTGAATATCACACGCTGATATTATGATTGCAAACGTATTATAATTAAAATTGATGAGTTAATACTCAGACAGTGTTTCAATGATTACACGTAGATGATTTACTGAGATGAAATATCATAATTCATTCATGTTTTATTTCGCAATTTTTTATTTGTCAACGATGACAGACAATCTTGTGATACGTGTGTATGATTTATTTAAAAATTGAATGCTCTTGATTGTACATTGAATACGAAATAAGGCAAAGTTCAAACAATACTCTATAACAGATACTAGTTGGAGGCCGCGACTGCGTTCTTTTTTATAATATACCACAACAATGCTATAGTTTTTTTTCTTTTTAATATACATTATAACGTTTGGTTACAATCTCTCCTAATTGTAAATGATGATGTGTTCCAAGATGGGAAGCATGCTATATCTAGAGCTCTTAAGTGTAGTTGTAGTAACTCACATATTTTTTTTAACTTGGGAAATCCCTTATGGATACACCACTCTCCCGGGGGAGAGGGTGGGTTATGTCCGAGTCACACGGACTAAAACCCCACGGTGTACCGGCAGACCGTTTTGTGGGGGCGGCAAGGGACCGTTCAAAGTAATCAAACTTGTAGAGCCGCCCCTACGGTCCGCCCGGCGGAAGGTGACCACCGGGCTCCTACCTACAGAGGGACAGACCGGGTACACACCGGCTGCCCCCCCCTCGTCCGCCGGACCTGTGCAATAAGGAGATGGGCCTCTGTCCTACAACCTTCAATTTAGGGGTGGCGAGTAAGGCGGGCGGACACGGGTATATCCATCGCCCTGGCTATTTAAACTGCGTACACCTATGTGGTGGAGGCGCATTGTGCCGATGCGACTCCCACAATCCGTTATGGGGGGTCTAACACTCACTCCCCCTTGAGGGGTCTACTATCTTTGACCCCTCAGATTGCAGTCGGGACTCCTCAGAGGGTCAACGCCTATCAGGGGTACAGACGCAGTGCCAGTCAGCAGTCCGTGCTTTCCCACCTAAAAAGTGTATGAAGGCACCACGGGGCTTTAATCCGTGCGAATCGGACATAGCCCATCCTCAGCTACCCAGTGGGATGGGTATCCGTTATGGGAATTCGATCTGCCCATGTAAAAAAAGCCTTGGAAAAAACCCTACCACTATGCTATGGATACTTCACGATGTTTTCCTTCACCGAGAACGCTTCATCTCAGTTGCAATGATTCGAACCTACATCGATTAACGATGTGTCCGAACATGCTAACCATTGAGTTACCGTCGCTAGTGCTGTTTGATGGTGACCATAATGATATCCACACGCAACGGTGGCCATCGCGTTGTCTATAATTCAACGATAATCGCTACTGTAATGACGGTCGGATAGATATAAGTTTACTGAATGATCCCAATACGGCAAACTAAAGAAGAGTCAGTGTATCGAGTTTACCACCATGTGTGTGGTAGTCACAATCCATTCACACATTTCTTACCAACCAGCAAGTACCCATAAAAATGGTTTTTTAATTTACAAAATTTATATTGCCTGTTACAAAATGTATTATTACTACTTATTGATTTGTTAGCCTATTTGATACTAGTAAGATCATCAAAATAAGTTTAGATATTTAGGAGATCAGCTCTTACAAAAATACAGCTTCATTTTTTATACGCATACATTAAGAACTAATTAAGGTATGTCATATCAATCACCATCTTCTTACCCTTACCCCATCTTAGTAGGGTCGGCACAACATGGTTTTCTTTTCTATTCGCCCCTATGAGATGTCATCTCTTGTATTCACACCTTTTATACACATGTAATTTTTCAAACAATCCTTCCACACCTTATTTGTTCTTCGTCTACTCCTTTATCCGTACACTATCGTACCCATTTTTTTTATACGTGGGGAAATCCCTTATGGATACGCCACCCCCCCGGGGGAGAGGGTGGGTTATGTCCGACTCGCACGGACTAAAACCCCACGGTGTACCGTCCGACCGTATTGTTGGGGCGGCAAGGGATCGATCTATGCTTCTCCCCTTGAAGAGCCGCCCCAACGGTCCGCCCGGCGGAAGTTGACTGCCGGGCTCCTACCTATAGAGAGGCAACCGGGTACACACCGGCTGCCCCCCCTCGTCCGCCGAACCAGTGCAATGATGAAACCAGATGGGCCCCCGCCCTACCCCCTCAGGTCCGGCTAGGGTGGCGGGAGGAGTTGGGCAAAGCGCCGCCCCCTCCTGCCGGTCCTCCGTTGGCGGAGAGGGCCACTTAGAGGGTCTACCTCGCGAGCCCTCTCCGCCGCCTCCTTCTGCAAGATGACCTCAAAATGTTCTTGTCTATCATATCATATTTTTTTTAACTATCCGTGATATATATCGTATATATGTAAAGACTAACCGTCTATATCTATATATTAATACGTGAAGCGAAAACTTTGTACCACTTTTTAAGCGTATTGAGCCAACGGATGAACGTGGAATTTGGAACTTCTAATGCGACTTCCAACAAGGTTGTGTTAAACGTTTAACGCTAAGGGGGAATAGAAAGAGACAAAGCGAAAGTGAATGCGTGGCACTCGAACGCATGCCCGTAGTATACTTGTTACAGGCCAGCGCGAGCGTTAGCAACGAGTAGCGTCCAATATTCCTTAATGCAGTTTTTTCAAGAAATATTGAAAAAATAGAACTCAAACATTTCGTATATTACTTTAGCTATCATAATCTCATTATAAATGTTATATATTTGTATTACATACTCGAAAATGATAACTAAAAATGCGATCAATTGTGAATTGTAAGCAATGTTAATAAAGTTTCTCTTAAAGAAACAAAATATGATTTCACTAAAAATCAATTTCTACCCCTTCCTATTTTAATTTCCACATTACGAAGTTTCACTTCTTCCGCGCTTAGGGACTTCACGTACTATTTTTATGCTTGGTAGTTATTGACAAGCTTTAAAATCAATTAAAAATATAAAAGCAATTTGTTCTTTTTTCCACACCACGGACAAACCGAAGTCTTTATTTATATGTCTGTATTCGACTTCACGCTCCTCGCGTCCACTAATCTACAAAATTTGTACATTATTTTGCAGAAAACCTCAATCATTTTGAACCTTTTCACACTATCGCTTATAATAAATATTATTTATATTAATCTCTAGAATAACCTATCTAATATAAGTTATTATTTTTTATATATCTTATATACATAATTATTGTGTTTTTTCGAAGTGAAACTTTTTATGGCAGGGCTCTGAACTTTTGATTTGTAACCCTTTTGTATGACGAAAAGTGATAGGGGTAAGCACTGCCGGATAGTGTGTTGAAAACACAGGTTCTCATCCAATCACCGACGTTAATCAACGTTGAGCGCGATGACTGATCATTATCAGTACTTGAATCGGTGACCGTCTGGGAAACGTGAAGTAACAATGCTTGCATGGTTGCGTTTCGTTCGGTCAGTGACAGCGCTGGAGACCCACCTCCCCCTCCTCTTTTACTCTCCCTCCCCTAACCCTTCCCACCAAAGGGTGGTAACGCACTTGCAACTCCTCTGGTGTTGTTAGTGTCCATGGACGTTGGTGATCACTTAACATCAGATGACCCAAGAATACGAGCCTAAATGGACTGCGGTTCTCGCCTTCTGCGAGAGCGTTATGGCGCAAAAAGAAGAAGCAGAGAGAGAAAGAGAGAGAGACTTTGCGGCTCCAGCAATCCGTCGTCGAGGGATCGGGCGCAGAAGGAGAGGTGGAGGCATATTCCACCAGATGCCTCCCTAGGAAACCTCCAAGTGGGGTAGGTAGGGTAGGGTAAGAGTAGGAATTGGTTAGGTAGGGATAGGATTGTAGGGACTGTGTAGGTAGGTAGGTTTGGTAGGGTTAGGGATTGTAGGGTGGGGGAATGGGGTAATGGGGGGAAGCTGGTTGGGTAACCTCTAGCTTACCTACTTACTTTGTGGGTAGGGAAGTATAGGGGATAGGTGGGCGTAGGGTTGTGTAAATAGGTAGGATAAGGTTAGGATCGAGGGTTGGGGGGAGGGGAGATAGGGTAGTTTAGGACGGAGTGAACCTAGGGAAGGCTATGGCGGATGGTGGAGCGG
>MU161539.1:26608-39105 GCA_015888305.1 Antheraea pernyi | reverse complement strand
GTTCCGATTTGGAATGGACGGCTCTTAAATCCGAAAAACTAGTTTATGGTCTAGTTACATATAATGAAAACATATACGGTTTAGTATCCAGCATAGTATAGTATTTATATGAATATGTAATATAACATTTTTTTTTTCGAAATGTCTACGTTATTTGCCTAGTAAGGCCTTAACAGCTTCACCGGACTACTAAGGCGAGCGCTTAAGGCACTCGGCCGATTTAATTTTGACAACTAGCTCAAGGGTGCACGGCACGCCTCGATTTGGGCTGTTGCCTAGTTTATGCAATTCGCGACCTAACTGAGTTAAGCTTAGCTAAGCTACATATTCATACGTATATAAGTTAGTGAGATATATATGTGTGCCAAGCATATATGCCTCAGTAGCTCTTATATGTATGTGGTGTCGGATAATAAAAAATATAATATTTAGATGTAAATCATTGATGGAATATCGATACTATGTCTGCTGTTTCGAACCCGGGTATATGTCAGCGGATGTTTCTCAATTCGGGTACATTTACTAATTGAAACTGGTAACACTATCGGCTGACGGTGAAGGAAATCTGAGCCTGAGAGATATTCTTGTAGTAACATCGTGTGTGGCAAAATAATACGTCGTGGGCTGGCGTGGTGATTATGTCCATATTTGCCTATGGCCCTACTGTTGTTCTCTTGCAGGCTGATAAGGATGATGAATTTATTCGATCCGTTTATTGATTACATAATTTTCATCCATTATATAATTATGTTTTTCGAATGTTAGTACAAGTATGTATGTGTATTTCTTTACGTACTCTATAACTTAAATGGTTTTATGCATTTTAAAATGATTCCATTCGTCTTAATTCAGTCTTTGTGATATTTAAGTATGGTGTAAGTATTAATTTAAAAAAAAGATGTGGTGATTTTTACAAATACTCAATTGAAAAACTCGGCTATAGACACAATTTAAAAATGTATCAATATTTAGCAGTCATATTTTGTTTTTTTTTTCGAACTGACTACGCTATTGACTAAGCAAGGTCTTAACAGCTTCACCGGACTACTAAGGCGAGCGCTTAAGGCACTCAGCCGATTTTATTTTGACAACTAGCTCAAGGGTGCGCGGCACACCTCGGCTTTGGCTGTTGCCTGCGGTTCTTTTTTCTTCTTTATTAAAAACTAGCTGTGATCGTGACTCCGTCCGCTTGGAATCTAATGTAAAAAAATAGCGACAAATAAAGTCATCTGAATATATTAAGTCCATTTACGTATCTACCTTTTTCACGTACTTAAGTCGCGTCCTCATTAAATTACAATAACTTTTGATAGAATGAACCAATTTTAATGAAACCAAAACTAAACGTTACTCGAGGATATGTTTTATGGTTTTCTTAGCGAGGCTTTATCGTGAACGCAGTACTTTAGCAGTGGTTCGTCTTCAAACAAACAGACAAATAGATAGAAGACATTTCTAAAAACGATTGAAATGTATTTAACTACTTATTTCAAGATGCAATATTTTTTTTCCCACAAAAATCTAAAAAGTACGTGACCACGTTACATTTACATTTTTTTTTATTGTAGCACGGTAAAATGACTGCACTGTGCCTGACGGTAAGCACAGTACAATCCAAAAACAATGGCGACCACCGAGTGACACACTATCCATCGACGGTCGTCGCTATCATGCCGGCCTGAGAAGAGCTGGATATGCACAGGTTGATACCAAAACGCGACCCGCAGAAGCGAAACACTATGACGGGCTTTTTCGCCATATATATGTTGGTTGCGACCAAGTCGGGCTGTAAAACCCTACCACCCCGCTTTCGCCATTGCCTTGTTCGTTATTCAGCCGGATGCACCACGTGCAGGTGAGGTTGGCTTGGATGTCTCAAGCATTAGATGTTATTCGACACCCTTTACAACCCAAAATTTTTATTATACGTATAAATTATTTGTTAGGGATCTTTTGACGATAAAAAATCACATTAAAACTCTAACTAGAGTACATTACAAAATATGTCATACAATTTCTAAAGGTACGAATACCATTATCTGTGACATTATTGCACTTTGTACACTTCTCATATACCTATATTATTACGGTCTAAAGTTCAGTAGGTACGCAAACATGACACCTATAAGATAGGCTTATCTAAAATGATCCGCAGTTCATAGTGACTACGATAAAAATGCTATATCCGATGGCTTTGGGAGGGATTAAATTACATAACATTGCACTTTGCCCTCTCGACTTATCTTTTATTTATAACTCTATATCAAAGTGTAACTCTTTAGCTTTTAATCTGTATTACGTTTTTGGCATATCGTCCCTAATATTATAAATTTGAATCTGAGTTTGTTTATTATGCTTTCACGCCTTAATTAATTGTGTCATACCATCTACATCCCTGACTACGTCTACGCAATGATTGGTTGAATAATTGTTTTTTGTTTATATCAGAAGGCAAACGGACAGGTTGGTCATCTAGTGTTAAGTGATCACCACCGTCCATAGACACTTGCAACACCAGGGGAGACGCAAGTGCGTTACCAGCCTGTTTAGCCCCTTCCCTTACTCCCCCAAGACAGTCCAATCCAATCCAATTTTTATACACCGAGAACGAAGCTGAATTTTTGTCCGTCCATAAGGTTTTTAGTTTTCTTTTATGGCCTTCATATTTTACATGTACAAAATTTGAAGATCTCGAAAAATAACATATAATATTAGGAAGGACTACAATTGGATTTAGCTCATTTTGCATTATAACGACACAATTATTCAACCGATCATTATGAAATTTTGCATAGACGTAGGCAGGGATACAGAAAGGGACACAAGGTTACCTGTCATCCAGAAGAAAAATGTAATGTTCCCAAGCGATAGATAGAATTTACTTTAACGTAAGGAAAGCCGCGAGCAAAGTCTAGTTTACTATATTTATTGTTCTGAGCAATTAAATCTTACACGTACATATAACAAAGGAAAAGTATTTTCTGCCTGCCCTTTAATGTACTTGTTACTCGGCAACCAATGTATTCTTTGGGTAGAGTTTAATATATATATATATATATATATTGTTATATTACTTAATATATGAAAGAAGTTATAAAGTTTCAGGTGAACTACGTGTACCCAATGTATTCTTTGGGTAGAGTTTTATATATATATATATATATATTGTTATATTACTTAATATATGAAAGAAGTTATAAAGTTTCAGGTGAACTACGTGTACACAAATTGACTTCCAGTGTATTTCTATTGTGCTATTGTTCTAAAGTATCCTCTATCATTTAATTTACATGGGTTATGTTGAACTTTTACCGCATTCAGTTTGTACCTATTGTTTTAGCAATAAATATCGAGAACAAAGAAGGCTCTGCAATAAATATATATTTATAAAATAAACCACAAAAAAAAACTCTAAAAAGTATCTCGATAATTATTTTGTAGTTTAAGGGGTAATTTAAGTATTACGTAAGCACTGATGGGGGGAGGGGTCCTTGATATGCTTATTTTTGATGACCAGGGTTGGGGCGTCTGGATGGTGATTACGTCAGCAATATTTATTTACTGAATTAGAACAGATTTGAATATACTTATATAAATGTGTACGTCATTATGGGGGGGGGGGTTAAGAACATTGCTTACTTTTGCTGACCAGGAGGACGGGGCGGCCAGAAGTTACATTCTGCTTACGTAATACTTGAATGGCCCCTTAACCACTTTATATAATACTATTTATACATATATAGTTAGTTTTATAATAAAAAGGAACCGATTCGTTACTTATTCTTTATGGCATTTTTTGTTTCTAAAACTATTAATACAACTTCAAATTATTAAATAATATTCTCGAAACTGATCTGTGTGAACAATATGATCATTTTTGAGAGTGGAAGAGACTATATGGTTCGTATGTGGGAGCAACCCCTCCCATTAAACAGGTGTAATCGAGCTGGTCTCAGTGTTGTAACCCAATCAAGATTTGTTATGCATTTAGGATGTAGTGATCAGTTAATATCGAGTGGACTACATGTCTATTTGCTATTTTATAACATAGAAAAAACTTCACACCATTTGATGTTAAGTTTGATGACAACGACAAGTGAGAAGAATTTTCCCTTTCCGACTTCTGTATAACAAAGCCGAAGAAAACATAACCTATATTATAGATAACTGATGTAATAGGTTTAGTGTTGCTACAAGCTGATTCTTAGGATTTCCAGAATAGCTTAGCAGTACATACCTACTTAAATTGGTACCTAATAACAATTCATACGAAACAATTATTAATATTAAAATGACTAATCGAAAGAATGACAAACCGCCATTTTATTGATATGTTTCTTGTAAATTGTAGTAAATTATACATCTATTATTCCTCTTTATACCGGCTAATGCCCGTGACTTCTTACGTGTCAAATGCTCTTGAATTTCCACGACAAATACGTAATACGTGGATACATATTTCTCTGATAAGATATCCGAATGAAGTGTAGACAGTCTTTTATTTTTTTAGTTTTGCTGTTTAACCCTACAGAAAAGCGTAATGATATTTGGAATAGTACTTTCCTCAAGTTTGGTCCGGGAATGTACATTCATAGCAATGAAAATTGTATCAAAATGTACATATTTATGGAAACTACTCGAACGACATCTATTATACGTTCATGGTACTCGGAAACTGTCACGCCAGTTCCAACATCTCTATAACGTTTAAATCCGATGAACGCTACCTGAATACAGAACACATAAGGAGAAATGTTATTTTTTATATATGCCTTGTTTCGTGATTCTGTAATCTAAAAGATTGTCTTATCTCTGTGGTCATTAATTGTGTGAAAATATCGCCAACCAGCGATATAAGTAAAAGTTAATGGTGGTAGAGTCACGCTGAAACTATTACTGGTTTCAGCATGAATGGGTCGGCTCGTCCGGGGTAGTACCACCCTCTCATAGAAAACCGACGTGAAGTAACAGGGCTTGCATTGTTGCGTTTCGTTCGGTAGGTGAGAGCGCCGGTGGCCCCCCTCCCTCCCCTCTACTCTCTCCTCTCCCTTTCCCTCCTCTAATCTTTCCCCACAAAAGTTGGCAACGCACTTGCAACTCCTCTGGTGTTGTTAGTGATCACTTAACATCAGGTGACCCACATGTTCGTTTGCAACCAATGACAAAAATAAAAGTCCGGTATGTATCAGATGATCAATTCTAACCACGTTCTATTTATTTTCATCACCGAGTTATTCTAAATTGCTCCTTATATTTATAGAAAACAATTACCAGGCCCGGCGGACGTTATCTCGCCCTGATAATAAGAAAACATTGACAAATGATATACCTAAACCTTCCTCGTGAATCACTTTATCTACTGATGAAAGCCGCTTGAAAATATGTTCAGCAGTTTTTGAGCTTATCGCGAATAGACAGATGGACGTGGTAGAGTACTTTGTTTAATAATATGTAGTGATTTGTCCCTAGATGCCTGAAAATAAAGAATTTATAGAAAAAAAATCAATGCATAGAACGATAGCAGAGACAGTAACGAGTGGATATCATGTACTATGAAAATATTTGCTCTATCCGGGGATAAAATACGGGAATAACTTTGTATGGGCTAAACTCCGCCCGCGTTTCCTTTTATTTTTATGGGAATGTTGTCCGACACTAAAACAATATTACTGTTATTGGAACCCATTTGATACTCTGTATATATGTGTATATCATATTTTATAACCACTCAATGACTTTTCCCAATGTCAATATTAATTACATAGCAAACTGTAATCTCTTGTTATTATTAAAAATCACTTTGACTAACCGGATTTACCTTGTTTAACGTGTTCTTCTAAAAAATGCGATTTAATAATTTTTCCATTTATCATCATATATATTAATACGTAAAGTCTAAAAACTTTGTATACCTTTTTAACGGAGTTGGGTGAACGGATGAACGTGAAATTTGGCATAGTTAAAGTTTATATGGAGGAGAAGTGCAGAAAGCTATTTATCTTATATAAAATGCATTACTCACACTAATACTACAATTTTACACAACATATACACACATGTAAATAGAAAAGACATTTTGACATCTGTCAATAAAGGACTTCAAAAAAGGTTATGAAGGAGGTTGTAGGAGGCTCGACTGTATGTATTATTTTACTCTTACGTTCCAATTACCCTTTTTAATTCTACATTCAACAATGATATTAACCCTAATCAAATTCAAACTTAAAAAAATCAATGAACAATGGGCGAATGTCGAGCACTGGACGCCCACTAGTTTTTTTTAAAATATCTTACCGTAAGTAAATACTTTTTAAGTTTTAGCGTTTGATCAGTGTTATCTAATATTAAACGATGTGATCTAATGCTACTCTCATATTTGTGTATATCGCTACTAAATTTGTCTATGGTCGCAATAAAATATCGTCATGCGTTACGAACTATCGGACTTCGTGGCAATAGACGCACCCAATGACGTTATAACTAAAAAACTGTAGATTTGTCATAAGCGCTTCGACAGAGCCTTGTTAAAACTTGGCTAACTAGCTTACCTTTGACGGCAGCTCCGTCAATCCGCCCGTGTCTAAGCAACATATAACTATTTCTTTTTCACCACCGATATTGAGAATATGCCATTACTTCCACATTTTATCTAAGGCAGTGTGGCGTTACAATAATCTTTACGTATGTGTGCGTTATCGATTCTTTTGTTTTGTCAAAATATAATCTTTTATCAAAGTATCTACAGCTTTTTCAAGAGTTCCTTTTTTTATATTATCGGATGCAAATGAACAGGTGAGTCACCTGATATTAAGCGATCACCACTGTCCATAGACACTTGCAACACCAGGGAAGTCGCAAGTGCGTTGCCATCCTGTGTTTGGGGATAGGAGGAGGAAGGGAAGGGGAGGTGGTCCTCCGGCGTTCTCACTGACCGAAAGAAACGCAACAATGCAAGCACTGTTACTTCACGTCGGTTTTCGGTGAGAGGGGGGTATTACCCCGGGCGAGCCGACCCATTCATGCTAAAACCAGTAATAGATTCAGCGTGGCTCTACCACCTACACTCATAGTAAACTCCATATTCACGGCGGATCGGTTAAATAATATGTCACGAATATGGTAACAGTGAATTCGAAATGATTTTTTATTTCATTCTTGATAACCAGCCGCCCATTACATTATTTCTGCCATTGTCGATTAGATAATGAGGTCTTGCGATCATTTCAATAAACTAACAAAATGGTGGTCGTCTTGTTAGAACTTTCGAAGGAGTTTTTGTGGCAAGTCAGAATCCATACTCCGCTGTGTTATATATCGTCCTCATCATTTGTACACAAGAATCCAACTATATTACGTAAAACACCAGCAATATTGCTAAATATAGAGCCAAATAACACAAGATTATAAATAAAAAATAAAATCCATTACATTACATTCCAAGATCAGCCAAAAATTCGAAATTGTATTTGGTATGAGGAATGTAGGAGGTGCGTTCCAAGGTTACAATATATACTAGAACAAAATCATTTTTTTAAGCAAAAGACTATTATTATAATATAGTTATATATTATTATACTAGCGGGCACGGCGGACGTTGCTCCGCTCTGATAATAAAAAAAAACGTAGACAAATTATATACTAAAATCTTCCTCGTGAATCACTCTATCTACAGGTAAAAACCGCTTGAAAATCCGTGTAGTAGTTTTTGAGTTTATCGCGAACAGACAGACAGACAGACGCGACTTTGTTTTATATTATGTAATGATTATGATATTATAAAGAGGTAAAGTTTGTGAGGTTGTAGGGGGTAATCTCCTGCCACCGTAGCTGGACCTGAGGGGATGGGTCGGGGGTCCATCTCCTCATTGCACAGGTCCGGCGGACGAGGGGGGGCAGCCGGTGTGTACCCGGTCTGTCCCTCTATAGGTAGGAATACGCAACATTTCTTATTGATTAGTTACCGCGGTGTGATTGACATATGAGTCATGAGAACTGCTAAGGGCACCCACAAAACGGTCTGTCGGTACACCGTGGGGTTTTAGTCCGTGCGACTCGGACATAACCCACCCTCTCTCCCGGGAGGGTGGCGTATCCATAAGGGATTTCCCCACGTTAAAAAAAAAAAGGAACTACTGATCAGATTTGAAAAATTCTTTTGTGTTATACAGTTATAGAGCTCATTTATCGAGGAAGGCTATATATCATCACGCTAAGATCAATAGAAGCGGAGCACCAATGAAGAATGTTTCAAAATCGGGGGTTTATTCCTTTTGCTAGTTCCGGGTTAGCTAGTATTTTAATTTCGGATGCATAGTTTAAGATTTACGAGCCCTACCGGAAACGTTGTCTAAAATTACATCAACCTTAAAGCTTAAATTTACTTTTCCTTAAATAAGTTTTAACTACAAAAAGAAAAATCTATTACATGGGATTGATTATAAAGACCCGTGTACACACCACGGCGGCTTATATCAATATCCGTAACAACAGGCGGTACCTTTGTAACTCGAAGGTTACGCCCTGCGACCTGGCAGCTTTTACCAATGAACATTACTCTTAAACACAAATAATCTTGGTTACTTTATAAATATTTTCACGTTTATTTACAATTTGCATATTACTTCTGGATAATGATTTTTTTAAGCCGCAAAAATATAAAAAAATTGTCACAATTTTTTTACTCTCGGATACAGGAACCGTGAATAAAGAGAGTATACTCTATATGACTACAGCTTATTTTTTATAAAAAATTAAATATAAACAAAATATTTATTTTGCATACGAACAAGAATTATTTAGAATATAATTTAAAAGACATTAAGTAATAAGCGTTACTTAAGGTCAAACAGGTCACTGTCGACGTCCGCATACAATTACGTTGGCTGGTTGTTACAAAAAACTGGCGTTTAGCATAGTCTCACTCGATATTATTACATTACACAGTCAAAGTAATATATTAAACCTTGAGAAAGTTATGCCAAAATCGGCTGGAGTGCCTTAAGCGCTCGCCTTAGTAGTCCGGTGAAACTGTTAAGACCTTGCTTGGTAAATAGCGTAGTCAGTTGAAAAAAAAAATTGAGAGAGTTATGTTTAATGCGAGGTTACCGTCTGGCGCATATGCTCTAAGAGCACGGATGCTTCGGGAGCTACCTGTAGCTGATTGGTCAAGAGTCAACGTCAACGTATGTGGCTGTGTGAGGGATACGCACAGCACACTCTTGAAGTATGTTCCGCTTGGGATGCACCACGCTATAAGCCCGCCATACAGTGGTTTGTCTACATACTAGATGTCGCACATAGGGCACTAAAAATATGAAAGTCGTATTTTTCCAACACTTTTATTCAATTTACTCTTAAACTATAAGTCCAATATAAATAGTGCGTTGATACATTTATATTGTTTTTTATTAGAGGAATCGAATAGCGTTTAAAGTTTTGTAAAATTAAGAGTTTAATATTTTTAATGCCCTACGTCCGACCTCTACTATAAAGACAATCTGTGCGCTGTTGCAATTGACTTGGAACTCTCGCTCTGAAGGGGGAGGGGGGTCCAATTTCATTGACATTAGACTTTAGATTTTAAACATACATCAGGAAACGCCTCAAAATCTAATTGGAAATGTAGTGATTGAGATAACGGTAGGGTTATGGTAATCCTGGGCTAGGTGTGTTCTAAAACTATATTACATCAACCTTAAAGCTTAAATTTATTTTTCCTTAAATAAGTTTTAACTACAAAAAGAAAAATCTATTACATGGGATTGATTATAAAGACCCGTGTACACACCACGGCGGCTTATATCAATATCCGTAACAACAGGCGGTACTTTTGTAACTCGAAGGTTACGCCCTGCGACCTGGCAGCTTTTACCAATGAACATTACTCTTAAACACAAATAATCTTGGTTACTTTATAAATATTTTCACGTTTATTTACAATTTGCATAATACTTCTGGATAATGATTTTTTTAAGCCGCAAAAATATAAAAAAATTGTCACAATTTTTTTACTCTCGGATACAGGAATCGTGAATAAAGAGACTATACTCTATATGACTACAGCTTATTTTTTATAAAAAATTAAATATAAACAAAATATTTATTTTGCATACGAACAAGAATTATTTAGAATATAATTTAAAAAGACATTAAGTAATAAGCGTTACTTAAGGTCAAACAGGTCACTGTCGACGTCCGCATACAAAAACGTATGGCTGGTTGTTACAAAAAACTAGCGTTTAGCATAGTCTCACTTGATATTATTACATTACATAGTCAAAGTAATATATTAAACCTTGAGAGAGTTATGCCAAAATCGGCTGAGTGCCTTAAGCGCTCGCCTTAGTAGTCCGGTGAAGTTAAGACCTTTCTTGGTCAATAGCGTAGTCAGTACGAAAAAAAAAAATTGAGAGAGTTATGTTTAATGCGAGGTTACCGATGTTAAGATTTAGTCGGTTAAGATGGTCGCCTCATTCTACAAGACAATTATGCTTGCAAAGAAGGCGGCAGGGAAGGAGAAAGAGCGTACACTCGAGTTGCGGTTAATGAACCGGATGGCGGCGCCAAAAAGGTTATTACTTCTGAACGCCGTAGGTAGGACCTGTAGATGATGGACGCGTGCACGTCCGTCGCCCTGGCAATATGTACAGGCACTTGAAGGTTGAGGCGTATTCGTGTTCGATACGTCTCCAATCAGTTCATCAGATATCTTCACTTCCGACCCCTAAGACCGCAAGACCAAAGGCCCTGATGAGGGGCTGACAACTACCGGGTTAAGGGGATGTAATGCAAAGGGTGGGAGTCCATAATGGATTTCCCCATGTAAAAAAAAAAAAACTGATCATAGGTCAACGCTAGATTTTCAAATTCAGAGTCATAGATTTTTTTTTAGTTCGTTAATTCAGAACTTCTTTTATTTATAAACTGATTTCAGAAATTATTTTTGTATTTGGGCTATTTGTTAAGGGGGGAGGGGGAGGGGGGTCCAATTTCATTGACATTAGACTTTAGATTTTAAACATACATCAGGAAACGCCTCAAAATCTAATTGGAAATGTAGTGATTGAGATAACGGTAGGGTTATGGTAATCCTGGGCTAGGTGTGTACCTAATTATAGTTAGAAGTATATTAAGTAGTGTATTTTTTTAAGTCTTATATTTCTTCGAATTTGCTTTTTTATTTTTTGTTCGTTCGTTTAACGATCAGATAAATTTAACGCTCAGGTTTATTGCAATTAATAATTTTAAATTAATAATTTCGATCAAAGCGAAGTTGAGCTTCGAGTTCGAGTTGAGACTGAGCTTCCAAGTAAACTATCACTGAGATAGGCTCGTTTCCAGTCTGATTAAAAATATCACCGTTATGTTGTGGTCGAGGTGATAGGTTATAACCACAGAGGTCGAAATAATATGTATATCTTACAATATATACCAATTAACTGCATTAGCTGCACCTCGGCCAACATGCAACCAATTTGTGTTTGGCTATTATCACCAATGAGTAGGTTGGCACATTTAAACACTGTCGCAATGCTGTTTGCTACACAATTTTAAGCAATTTCATAACTTAGTAATCGATACTTAACCAAATGATATCACTCGATAACTCCCGACTTCACCTCATTACATAGATAATAAAGTAAAAAGTTATCGTTTCTTATTTAGAGCGATTTTAATTGAAGATCGGTAACGTTGTAGAAAATTTGATTCAAACCTCTAATTCCAAACGATCTGATGTATTTATTTGCACTCGTTCATACAACTCGACACTGAATTCCCACATTTACCTCAATGGAATAGTTAACAGATCTCCGCGGATCAGTTACATTTTACATTGAATTTTTTTGTATTTTTGGTACTGTTACATAATTACATTATTTACAAATAGATTAACACTTATAATTTTAGTGAAATCTCTTTATTTCACTCTTAGGCGAGATTCACACTATGATGTCGGTCTCGGTTCGATCTCGCTCCAGTCTCGGTCCGGTAAAATGTTCTTCAAAAAGAAAAATCATAGTATTCACACTAACGTATCGCTCCAGTTCCGATTCGATCTCGCTACGGTACCGGTTCGTCGAAAAGAATATTTGAGTGGAGCGAGATCGGACCGGGCATGGCTTGTACCGATAGTGTGAATACATTTCAACTCTGGCCTTTTTTCGGTCGTGCATGGAGACGTTACATTTTTCATCTAGTCATGTCTAGTAATAAATCGTGGAATTCTGAAAGATGTAACTACATTATGCGTGAAATTTATAACATTTGATTATGAATAATAAATAATCAGACTATAATCGTTATCGCCAATTTTTCTATAAGCGTTTTTTTTTCCGAGAAAAAAGTGTATATTGTACTAGCCGACCCGTGCCCACTTCGTTGGGCGGTAATACGTAAGCGTGGAATGGTTATTTTGCGCTAAAACGCAGCGGAAGCTCTGAAAAGGAAAAAAATACCTCGATTTTGCAACATTATTCATTGCTGCTCCGCTCCTATGG
>MU161539.1:4438-26101 GCA_015888305.1 Antheraea pernyi | reverse complement strand
TTATTCTTATTTATGTATCTTTATTATGGTGGCGCTAGTTTCAATGTGTCTCTTACTATGGTGGCGCTAGTATCAATGTGTATCTCTAATATGATGGCGCTAGTGTAAATGTATATTTATAATATGGTGGCGCTAATATCAATGTTCCGGTCGTGTTGTAGTCTCGTCTCTTGAATGTGATGCAGCGACACCGGCGGTGGGTGCTAACAATTGTGAATTTCGTGAATATTTTAAAAGAATAGTTGACTATTTTGCTCTTTCAATAAATATTGTATATATTATGAGGAATTTATCGGATTATTTCGAGAAACATCCTATGTCGACCATGCACCGAACCAGACTGACTGTGGAACTAGTAGTGTAGACACAGCGAGATTTGGCCGGACTGAGATCGAACCGAAAACGGCGTGTGTGGACACAGCGAGATTTGACCGGACCGAGACTGGAGCGAGATCGAACCGAGAACGGCATCATAGTGTGAATCGAGCCTTACCGTAATAGCCCGTATCATTTAATTCAGTGAACCTTTTTTATTTTATTTTATTGAATACACCATGGCTTTAAGAATCTATTAATTAATGTGTATTATTGAACGCGTTTCATATTGTGAAGAGATGATATAGGGAAGCAGAAAGATCGAGAAAATTTATGTACTTTATTTTTCCTGTTTACAATGTTTTTTTACGCATATGTGTAAAAAAATGTATTAAAATTATTTTTATACCCTTCGTTACCTCACGTTTACCTTGATAAAAAGTTTATTATATATTATGTATATGTAATAACAAACCAAACTGTTGGTTTCCGTATGCCTAATAACCGTTGTTAGTGTTCGTGAATAAATAAAAACATATACCTGTACATCACAGTTTTAAAAAAAACGCGTTATTCGATTTATTTTATTACAGTGAAGAGTATAAATACGAACGAAAGAAATAATATTTCGTTGAGTCATCGTAATCTTTGTGGTTCGTCATTGTTTGATAATCATGTTATTATTATTTAAGAAAAACAATATGTCACGGTTATCCTATCGTAATCCTAACATTCCTTACTCATAATTAAAGCGCTTTTGTTTGTTAAGCATATACGCCGTAACTAATTAAATGGTCATGATGAAATTTTCCATGCACGTTATCAGGGTTGGGTGCCTTTCATCCAGAAAAAGAAGTACTCTTCCCGAAAGATGTGTCAAATCTACACTAACGCGAGCGAAGCCGCTGGCAAAAGCTAGTGAATTATATTAGAAAATAAAACAAAGCATTTTACTCTTTTATTATTTATTTAACATATGTTTTTTTTTGCCAACAAATCTCCAAAATCATTACTGCCATTGTCATGTAGGCTATATATTAGAAGTGTGTTGTGATAAGTTCAATGTTCTAAAAAGAAGGTGGCACCCTTGTGAGAAATTTCCAAGGAGTTTTTGTGACATCTCAGTGCCTCAGGGCACATGCTCTGCGATATTATTTCCCACCCACTTTTGCACAGTAATCAATCTATAACGTAATAAAATACTACCAATATTACAAAATATAAAGTCATATACCACAAGATTCTGAATAAGATATAATAGATAACAGTGTAAGATCCCGCCAAAAGTCAAGTATACATATTAACTAGCTTCTGCTCGCGACTTCGTCCGCGTCGAATAGTAACATTGGACTAATATAACGCTAATACGCAGCGGAAAAAGGAAGAAAAAAAAACCATTTTGAAACATTCTTTATTGGTGCTCCGCTCCTATTCGTCTTGGCATGATGATATATAGCCTCCCTCGATAAATGAGTTATATAACATTGAAAGAATTTTTCAAATCGGACCAGTAATTCCTCAGATTGACACGTTCAACCAAACAAACAAACCCTCCAGCTTTATAATATTAGTATAGATTCATGTGTCACAATTAGATATGAGGTATAAGGGATGTCAAATAACATCTAAGACTTGAGACATCCAAGCCAACCTCACCTGCACGTGGTGTTCCCTGCTGAATAACGAACGAGGTAGTTGCGAAAGCGGGGTGGAATGGTGTCACAACCTGACTGGGTCGCAATCACCATGTATATGGCGAAAAAGCCCGTCATAGCGATTCGCTTCTGCGGATCACCCTCTGCATATCCAGCTTTTCGCAGGCCGGCATGACAGCGGCGACCGGCGATGGATAGTGTGTCACTCGGTGGTCGCCGTTGTTTTTGGATTGTACTGTGCTTACCATCAGGCACAGTGAAGTCATTTTGCGGGCGGTGCTACAATAAAAAAAAAAGATAGCTCGTTCAACCAAACAAACAAATCCTCCAGCTTTATAATAGCGGTATAGATTCATGTGTCACAATTAGAAACAAAGGTGAATCTACTTTTTTTTTACTAACCTCCTTGGACGTTGGAAGTTTTTATAGTGACCGGATTATGTCTATAGGTATCGAATACAACTTTATTTTTATTCTGTAAGTTTTACTTAGATTAGTATAATTCTATAGACACTGTCATTTGTTTTCATTATTAATAAAAATATGTATATTTGATAGTTATGTTTATTGTTGCACTTGTCAATCAATTAAATAATTAATCATTTGTAATATATTTGTATATCGTGTTTGCTTAGTGCTAATTAGTTAGTTGACTAATTAATCGTTTAGTGATATAATTATACGTATATTTTGTTTACTTGAAGATTTTTAATGATTAATAAACATAGGTTTTTATTTTAATAAAACAAATATGAGGTATCATTTTAAATGAAATGTTTACTACACTCATTAAACCTGTATACGAGCAGGTGATTATTTTATCGCTTTCTTCATTTTAATAATGTTACCTTTATTAAAAAAAATTCGAGGCAGTCACAAGCACTGCCAACCAACAGAAGCGAACACTCAAAACGATGGAATAACTTGTGTTCTTTTTTAAATCAATGATAGTATGAATTATTAAAATTTCATAATTCGTAAATTGAAATTATTAATCATTAAGCCTGTTTTTTACATCTATTGGCACTCCGAACAATAATATATATAATAACTAGCGGGCCCGGCAGACGTTGTCCCGCCCTGATTCTACAAAAATCCTGAACAAATTATATATCAAAACGTTCCTCGTGAATCACTTTATCCACTGGTGAAAACCGCATTAACATCCGTTCAGTAGTTTTTGAGTTTATCGCGAACAGACAGACAGACAGACGCGGTAGGGGAGTTTACTTTATACTATTTAATGATATACATTTTTATACAGTTTAAGAATTAATAATAAGTATGATTTCACACAATCTAAATTAAATAAATATATTAGACGTACACAGGCTTCTATACTACGCGTCGCTCGTCTGACCCAAGCCGGTCACGCTTACTAGCATGTCATCGCGCGAAATTATAAATTTATCACCTGCCACAAAATACTGCTGAAGAAGCTTTCACTTCAAAAATATTATCCATGAAGACGTCTTGAACATCCTGACGTTCAAATTATTTGCGCATTATTAAATACATTCTTTCGTTATAAAATCGTTTACCCAACGTTTGCTTCTCGATAATAAGAGTAAGTTTTTGCAATATACGTGCCATATTAGCAGATATTCATAAAGGAATTGAAAGTCATGGTGTCGCAGCATGTTTGTTTGCAAGAAATCGTGTTAAGTTAATTGAGACTTGTACGGTTAAAATTGCTTATATTCGACCTTGAGATAAGTAATGAAGTTTATCTAAGACTAGCTATTCCCGCCGTAGTCCGGTGAAGTTGTATAGACCCTGCCCGGGGCAATAGCGTAGTCAGTTCGGGAGAAAAAGGCATTTCCCGCGACTTCGTCAGCGTGGAATAGTTAATTCGGGCTAACGTTAACGAGCACCGAAAACTCAAAAGGAAAAAAAAATCCCCGATTTTGAAACAAGCTCCATTGGTGCCCTGTTCCTATTGGACTTGGCGTGATGATATATAGCTTTCCTCGATAAATGAGCTATCTAACACTGAACGAATTTTTGAAATCTGACCATCTTTATAATATTAGTATACTTACTCTTCTCTCGAGTTGTCATTCAATAACTGTCATACAATAACTTTTGATATAGAGGATATGCCGATGTATATTAAAATGTAAAATTAAAATGTTGCATAAAGGTGTTGCGGGTTCAGGGAGTTGCGGAAATTATGGAATTGCGGACTCACCGGTTTTGATGATGCGAGTTTGAGTATGCACTTCACTCGCGGCGTTATTTATTGGTTTTAGCGTCTATGAGGTTTTAAACACTAAACTTCACAATATTAATGATCGGTGACTCCAATAATTTCTGCGTTGAATATGCGAGGTATCGATTTCGTAGCGTCCGCGGTAAGATGGAAGCGTAAGTAATTGGAAGGAAGGAAGGTGGGCGGAAGGGATGCTTGTGCGTTCGGAATCCTAAATATATAATGCGCGCCAACACATCTTGATGAAATTATTATAAACATTTGTTATAAGTTAGTTTGAAATCGATTGTAAAAGTGATACTTTAAATTATTGAAGTGAAACTTCTTTAGGCGCATGAGGGTAAATTTTTTACAGATGTAACGTCACGCAGGTATGCAACGGAAGTGACGTCATTTGCAGTAAACGCAGATTGAATAAATAAAAAAACTTTTTATTCTTTTTTCTTGTTTGTATAAATATAAACAAGACTTATAAATTTGTTCGCCAAAGAAGTTTCACTTCTGACATGTGTACTTTGTACGCACGCACTTTTTTTATTTATTAATTAATTGCTTCTGCCCGCGACTTTGTCCGTGTGGGGGGGTAGTTACTTTGGGCTAACGCTAACACGCAGCGGAAGCTCTCGGAAGGAAAAAACACCCCGATCTTGAAACATTCTTCATCGGTGCTCCGCTTCTATTGATCTTAACGTGATGATATATTGCCTATAGCCTTCTTCGATAAATGACTTGACTGAAAGATTTTTTTTTTAATGGGACCATTAATCCCTGCGATTAGTGCGTTCAACTAAACAAACCCTCCAGTTTTATAATCATTACATAGTATAAAACAAAGTCGCGTCTGTCTGTCTGTCTGTTCGCGATAAACTCAAAAACTACTGAACGAATTTTCAAGCGGTTTTCACCAGTGGATAAAGTGATTCATGGGGATTGGTATATAATTTGTCATGGTTTTTTTAATAATCAGGGCGGGACAACGTCTACTTGGCTCGCTAGTATTAGTATAGATTACTACTCTTCTCTCGTACTTAACTCGAGCCGTCATTCAAATTACAATAAATTTTTACAATAATTTATGAAACAAATACTAAGTTACACTTGAAGATATGTTTTATGAGTTTTTATAGTGAAATCAGTACTTTACCAGTGATGCGTGTTCATACAAACAGACATACAGACACTTCTAAAAATGATTTAAATGTATTCTATTACTTATTTTGTTCACGAAAATTGCAAACATACAGACACGTTACATTGACATTCTTATTCTATGTATAGATTTATTATAATAATATATAATAGAGTGTAAGAAATAAAAATGTCAGATCTTGAAAACATTAACATAACGGTTAATAGTTTTACCGATAACCGCCACGTGTCGCGTCCGTGCGTTACCAAATCAACCATGGACTATTTTGATAGAAAAGGTTATTGTGACGAGTGCTGAAATCTGTATTCGATGGCGTCGTACCGGTTGCACGAGATACGAGCGACCCGGCCTGCCCCCGTCGCAGATAGCGTCCGCCGCACCGTCGCGTGTCTTGTTTACTAATAACTATCCGACACGAAAGATTAACTATTAATAATGATCTTGTAAAATTATTTCATGCCCTTTCCATCATATTAATAACTAGCTGTGCCCGCGACTCCGTTCGCGTAAAACTTTATGTAAAGAACAGAGAGATTAATAAAGTCATCCGAATGTATTAAGTTCATTTAGCTATCTACTTTGTCTGATTTGTTTTGCTTAAGTCGCGTCGTCATTACAATTACAATAACTTTTGATAGACCGAACCGATTTTAATGAAACGAAGACTAAATGCTACTTGATTATATGCTTTGTGATTTCCTTGAGTTTTTATCATAAACGCAGTATTCTAGCAGTGATGAGTGTCCAAACAAACGGACAGACATTTGTAAAAATGATTAAAATGTATTTTATAACTTACTAGCGGGCACGGGAGACGTTGTCCCGCCCTGATTATAAAAAAATCCTTGACAAATTATATACCAAAACGTTCACCATGAACCACTTCTACTGGTGAAAACCGCATGAAGATCCGTTTAGTAGTTTTTGAGTGTATCGCGAACAGACAGACGCGGTAGGGGACTTTGTTTTATACTATAAAAATGATACCTAGAAATTCGCAACAATTTTCTTTACCAAAATCTAAAAAGTACAAACACTTTAGATTCATTTTCTTATTATATCTATAGACACAAGTACCAGTATGAATTTTATATATAAGAAATTTCCTTACATGTTAAGTTAATCGTCTTGAATTGGTACGTTTTTATTAAATAACAAAAACTGTGTATCCTGTTTAATATTCTAAAGATATGATTTATGTATGTTTTTATAAATTAAATTATCGTAACATCCTTGAAAGTTAGAACATTTGTAGTATGTTATATCTGTAACGATTGTTATCTGATCTTTGATTGGTAGAGACGTGCTCGCACAATGGAGAAATTGTAACGCATAGCAACAAAGGAACAAAGCGCGTAACGTCTCATAATCGTAATTAGTCATCGGGACTGTTTTGTTTACTTAACATGCTGTTTATGGGCTAAGCTTCTGTATGTTAGCTACTAAAGGAATGACTCTTCACTTGAAGTACCTACATTCGATTCCACATCCGCTGAAGTTTCGATAAACGGTGAGTCAACGGTCGACACAAGCCCGGCGTTACCCACCATTGCTGATCTCGGCAAATACTTTGTAGGTCACTCACATGTTACGTATCTTCCTCCACGGTTCGTCGTTCAATACACACTGAAACGGATGTTAGGTGTCGTGGTCTACATTGTCTATCAGTCCGTCAGTCATAAAAGTAACGCACGCGAGGCTGGACGCATTCGGCCTCGGTTTCGCGGAACGGGACCGTTCAAATTGTAAACATAATTATCGAACGCGTTCTTGGGACGTGTGATAAAAACACAAACATCACCCGGAAGCAAAGAGGCTTCCATTGCTCATAATAACGCGGGGATAAATATTTACTGTGATTATCTAACTGTAACCGCACAATTTACTTTTAATACATCATCAACGCCGTCTGTGATAAGTGTTGTTTGTGACGATCGTTCTGCTCGATGTTATAATACCTGTTCGGCGGTTAATCGTTTTAATGCCGGCATTATCATCGGTGCTATCGAACCGCGTATCAATAACAGTGACAGATAACAGTTGTGAGTGAGATTTCTACGAGTGTGGGCGGCTAGAAGATGCCAGTGCTCGGCTACGAAGGGATGACATCTCAGGATTTCTGTCCGATGGGCTACGGAGTGCCGTCAGAATATTTGTTACCCGTTCCGCCTCACATGTGGGAGAAGCATCATGAGAATCCCTTCACTGGATACGATTCTAGAAACCTTGAAGTAGAAACTCGCGGGGTCAACGTGACATACAACAGTGAAGGTTTGTTGACATACCTCGACTTATTTTGTCGCATCAGCACTCTAGTTATTTTTAGCTAGTTGGTTCTACTGAGTACGTCAATAAAATGGCAAACGTAATGAACTGTATGTACCACGGGCTCATTCTTGAACGTGTTTCGTATTTATTAATATATCACATGTTCATATCTATCCGTTGATAAGAATTGATTATGTTATCAAAGTTTCATAATATTTACGGGTTAAGTGAAGGTTTCTCCGATTGTGTTGCGAGGGTAATTTTTTTATTATTAATTCATATGCTATACATTTACAGATAAAGTGTGTATAAATAATGCTAATGATTATTGTGGTTCCATTTTTGGTCAAATCGTTACTTAAGGTCAGGATGATAAATGGTCCATTTTTATTTTGCCGTCTACAAAGCACGTCTTTGCGGTACTGTAAGGGTGTGACCCACTCCCATCCAGCAGCTCTTTCTTTTTTTGGATTACTATTATTATCCTAGAATCGGGGCTATGCAGGCCTTAGGCCTGTATCACTGCGATCAGTACTGGTCCACTGTGACCGCTCCATATTACTATAGCTCCCTAACTAGTCGTATAACATTTAAGAACTGCAGGACCTTTTTGGTTGAGAGCGTCTGTACCTCATTCGGAACCAAAAGGTGCTTTCCCAGAATTTGGTTTCATGTAGGCTTCGTGGATCACATTCGCACAAGAAGTGCTTGGGAGTTCCACAATCTGTTTTAGTACCCTACATAATGGCGACCAGAAGTTTTCCTCAGTTATTGCCGCTGTCTTTCAATTGTTATATGCTCATCATCAGAATCGGTTTATCGAGTTGAGATAAAGAATAAGACATAATATTTTAAAATATCACTACATTATCAGTAACCATTAAAATTCTTCGTACCTGATATTAAATGTTTATTATTTATTTAAATTATAATCAAATTTAAATAACACAAGGCCGTTAAAGTCTCACTGTGTTCTGGTTAGTAAATATGTTTGACCTTACCAAGAACTTACAATTTAATAAAAAAATTAAATACGTTTCGTTTATTTTAAGACTCGAAGCTATTGTTTTTTTGTCTATTTGTTCGCAAAAAACACACATAGTACATACATAGAACGGCTTCAACGATGCCTAAACATGCTTATTCATATATGTATATCTAGAAAGAAGTAACATACAAAACATTAACAAATATAAATAATATACACAAAGTGATACAAGGGAGTCGTAATAAGTAAGTGTTATTTGCGAGTCATATGGGCCTTTGTCTCACCATAAGACTGCAAGCTTACAAGTACAAGCGTCGCAGCATTGATATTCTGACAGAGCTTGTATCTACAAACAGATGAACGGAATTACACTATTGTCAGACCTATTATATCTATTTTTACTATACTATTATATTTATCAAGTTACCACGTAGCCAGCGGATTGAGCTATTAGCAAATCCGTAAAAAGAAAGTTTTAATTAGGGTAATATTGATGCTGTCAAAAGTCCGGGAAGAATGTAGTAGTACCATGATGCTACATTTACCTTGGTCTTAAGCCGCTAAAAGTTATTGATGGACTATGGTTCTTCCTTCAGCCCGATTGGGCCAGTGGAAGTGGCAAATTATCTACGAGGTATTTTATGGGCTACCTCCCTACTACATTTTCTAGAGTCTAGAGCTTTCGAAATGCACGGCAACAAGCTAATGGGACGTAAATCGTGTAAAATCCTGAGATTTATGCTCTTTGAGATTGTATTCACTACTGCAACCTTCCACCTATCAGAAAAAATGCCAGATATCATCGAATGATCATGCAAGGCGGTGATTGATTTTAAGGTTGATACGATGCATCTCGAGTGTGATATAATCAACTCCCTGCAGATTTTGAGCTGTTGATAGTCTTTCAAATCAAGTTGTCACATAGATCTACTTATCATAGATACACATCAAGCTCACAAACGATATTGAACCATTAAGTCTAAGGAGACACGTCGTCTCTCTATGTATGTTCTACCGTTTGTATAATGGGTTATGTTCCGAGGAATTGTTCAACCTTATGTCTGTGGCTTCTTTTCTCCATCGTACCGCTCGTCATTGGGAGGGAATTCATCCTCACACATTGGAACCGAAATGGTCTCGGACGGCCGGTTCCAGAGGCGTTTCCTCCCACGCACGCTCCGGTGTGGAATAAGCTTCCTGCAGAGGTTTTTCCTGGGGGCTACAGTATTGGATTCTTCAAGTGGAAAGTGAATAAAATATTGTCGGCAACGCGCATGTCACACCTGATGTTGCAAGCGTCCATAGGCTGTGGTGACTGCTTAACATCAGGCGGCCCGCATGCTGGTTTGCCACCATCGTAATATACATCAGTTGGAATAGCCGTCATAGTGCCATACTTAGGCATGTCGGGTTTAAGAATCAGTCGACGTGTTCAGTATTCGAGCAGAATGATAGAGTATCTACATTCCGACTGTCTTATAACCACTATGCAAATAACCAGATAACAGTGGATTTTTTAGTACGTCGCGTTCCGAGATCAGCTAGTGTATATCCAGTTGTCGAAAGACTTGCAGGCCGGCATGACAACGGCGACTGCCTTTGGGAACACTACTTTTCTTCTGGATGAAATGTACACTTCTGTACGAATAACAACGTGTATACAAGATTTTATCATATTGTATTGAATAGGTAAGCCGTGAAAGTGTAACAAACAAACTTACATTCGGATTTATAATATGAGTTAGGATATCACATAGAATTAATATTCTTCAAAACTGGGATTTGTTATAAAACAATTTAAAGATTACCAATAATATAAGTTTAAAAATATGGGTGTATGCTTATGACAACGCGATAGAAGTGAAAACTTGTATATTAAAAATGCGCGATAGTCAGCTACGATCCAACAGAAAATAATGTGCTAAAGATCTTAACTTTTCTCGACTTCTCTCTCTCTCTCCCTCTTTTTGCATATATACAGTACATTAAGAGTATATATAGTATACGACATGGAGTCTAGTCTCCATGTTATGCAGAGTCCGTGTATGAGCCCGTATACGTCGGTAGAGAAGTGTGAGCGCAGACCTCTACAAACCATCGCATAAAGAGGAGACGAAGAAAAGGGAAATTATATAGACACGCATTCTATCCCATTCTCTCACAGCGAAAAACCTATATATACAATTATAGCTGTCTGTTTTTCGTTTCAGTGTTCCAGGCCACTGATCGACATAATCAATTGTTACAGATAGTGATATGCAATTGGAGACAAGCAGTAGTGAAGCGAGTGCGGCGAGTTCCACGGCGTTGTCTCAACACTGCGCTATATGTGGTGACAGGGCCACGGGAAAACATTACGGGGCCTCCTCCTGCGACGGCTGCAAGGGTTTCTTCAGGAGAAGCGTCAGAAAGAACCATTTATATACATGCAGGTATTTAGAGGTCATTTATTACAATTACTAATCATATGATGTACTATTTCTACGTAATGTATAACAGTTTATTGAAAGCATCATTATTTTGCTCTTGGTTATCCCTTGTGGGTTATTATTATTGACAATGACAATGGCCTGTCGTTGTTATCGCCATGTGAAAAGGTGAAAAAATGCAACAACCAATATGTGTGAAAAGGAGAGCAAATCAAGAGTTGCTCATACTCAATGTCACGATACGAACAGCAAAAATATCATTTCACTATCGTGTCATTACTAAAAAAATCCTATAAGTTAAAAAAAAACCAGCTATTCTCCTAATATCAAAAAACAATAAAAAGTTAAAAACTTTATAGGATCGAGGCGCCGTGTAAATATATAAAGAAACACATAAATCGCTTATCATCTATACCTTTAAACGAGCAATTCTTGTATATTTTTATATTGTTATATATTCAGGATCTCGGAAACGGCAGCAGTGATTTCCGTGAAACTTAGTATGTACGTGGTTTCGGGGACGATAAATCGATCTAGCTAGATTTCGTTCATAGAAAAAAAAAAATATCTGAGTTTTTAGGCAATGAAAAATTATAGCAAGAATACAAAGGTACATTTCCCCGCTGCTGTCAAAACAAAAATAGCTCAAATGGAAATCGGCTGCTTCGAAAATCCGTCTAACCCCAGTTCGAATCCGAGTGAGACCAAAAGAGAGATATCTTTTTTTAATTATTTTTTTTGATATAACATTCTAATTTTGTGATGCAAACCTAACAGTTCATTTTAATTTAATAATGTTTTTTAAAGAACCGAGCTAGTCTCGATCGTCCAGGTACTGTTATGTAATAAACGAGAATATTCTAGATAAAGGGACAGGATAGACAAAATACAGGCGTGTAAATAGATGTAATCAATTCAGCGCACCTTTACTGCGTTGTTCTCTGATGAGGGTTTTGCGAGAGTTTCATATTATTCACGCAGCGTGCGTCAACAATGCACGTGCAATCGGCTAATTATTGGCTGACTATTGGTATTTGGAGCCGATGGTCATGTCTGGGTGCTGGCCAAACACTGCCCCTCGGTATTTTCACCTTATCATCTATATTACGTCATATATATAATTATGTATGGGATTTTACTGCTAGCGGTTTGCCGTGAGTGCGAAACTGGTTTACGTTATTGACGTCCGAGTTATTAGTTTTGTCAACTACTTGGAATATATTGACGTTTTTGTATCGGGAAAATGATTTAAAATTAGTTACGAGTGAATAATAGTGTGGTCATCGTGTAATTTTTTTTTAATAGTAACATTCCTTTTTGGAAATACAAATAAAAGAATGGTAATTAGAATAGTTTTTATTTCGTTCACTGTTCTGAGTCGTAAAATGCGGAGGGGTTTGCTTTATGCAACGTCACGTGCATATATTTATAATTAGCAGCGACATAATTGTTTCTGACGTGTCCTAACATTTTGGACCTATGTCAGGGAAACGGGTGAAACTATTTTTAAATTGAAAGATAAAAACATAAGGGACAAAATACACCTATATTTTTGTATGCATATTTTTGCAAACGAAGTTGTTTTTAAAATTTATATGTCATCTTACAAAATCAAACTAGGCACAACAACATCAAAAAAAAATTTTTGAAGTGAAACTTCTTTAGGCGCATGATGGTTAAATTTTTACACATGTAACGTCACGCAGGTATGCAACGGAAGTGACGTCATTTGCAGTAAACGCAGATTAAATAAATAAAAAACTTTTTATTCTTTTTTTTATTTTTTCTTGTTTGTATAAATATAAACAAGACTTATAAATTTGTTCGCCAAAGAAGTTTCACTTCTGACATGAGTACTTTGTACAAACCAGAAGTCACACAAACAATCAATTACCTTACATTAGCTAACATACATTAAATACAAATCTGGGTGTGAGTCCTAAAACAGTGAACACAGCTTACTTACAAAATTACCATGCTTAGAAATATAGTTATAAAATACGTTCGTGTGTTACTATTTGTCAGGAAATCTCATTATTTAATCTAGTAACCCTATATATATTCTACTAGTCATGTCGTTTATAAAGATTTTTTTTCCTCGAACTGACTACACTACTGACCTAGCAAGGACTTAACAGCTTCACCGGACTACAAATGTATAAAGAAAAGTTTTACTTTACTTCTAATACACATAATATATTTTATTTTTATATGGATAAAAATGTGAAATTGAACTATCGGAGTTCGGTTATTAACGTTTTTATATGTAAAAATGCAAATGTTCGTTAATTTAATAGCTCAATTATAGGTTCTTTTCGAAATTTAATACATGGTTGCCTTTGAAAACGTTACCAAAATTAATTTACGCCCCACGAAAATGGCCCGTGGCTCCACAACTCAAATGACTCGATTATGGAGTGTTAACATAAGATTTTTTTTTGCACAGGTCTTCCCAAAAAAGGTCTTCCGAAATGTATGAAACAAATAAAGATTCCATACATTACTCGAATGGTACTACTTCGGTTAGAGAGACAGTATTACCCGAAATTAACAGTCTCCAATGAAGTGTAGTGTGCTTAAATAAAAACGACTCAAAATATAAAATAAGTAATTTTGTTGATCTAAGTATTTGATGAAAGCGCTCAAAATTAATAGTAATTTTTCAGTAGGTAGTTTGTTTTGGATATTTGGAGACAATTATAACCTAAAAATGTATAATATAAAGTTGAGAAAAAAGTAAACTCTTAACAATAGTATTTTTTTTAAACATTTTAAAATACAATTGTCAATAAAAATCGTCATTAATTAAATATTAGCTAAATCCTTCAAATTTCACCCTCGAGCTCCAGCAGTGCCATCTACATTTCGTATATCTGTACACTTTTTATATACTACCAAAAATTGTGTGTAACAAAAACAAATAATCGATATTTCCCCCTTTTAGGAGTGGAATATTTTCTTCATGTTAATGGGACCACCCCTGAGCAGAACCAATTCAAATAAAAAAAGAATAATTGAAATCGGTTCACAATTGACGAAGATATCGATTAACATACATTAAAAAAAATTCATGCAACCGAACATAGTAACCTCCTCGTTTTTGAAGTCGGTATATAACCTCCTTTTTTGGAGCCGGTTAAAAAATACTTTTTACCTCAACACTTCGTACGGGCGGGGAATAGCTAGTTTGTCATAAAAAAAACTACGTGACGATAATCATATGAAGTTAAGACTATTTATTTACAATTATGGATAATGCCACAGTCAACAGTCCGATGAGTAATATAAAAACAATCACAAGAAGAAGCATATTAAACTGAAAACCTACAACGTTTTATCGCATCGGTACAACTTACACTATTAATTGTTTAATACAACAACACTGACAATTACACTAGCAATTTTTCGTTACTTGGCAAATATTTTGCATCGAATAAAATATATGTAAGCTATAATTTTAAAATATAGCGAGAGAGACGAATGTTTTTTACCATGACAACAAGAAACTCTCATCGAGTTTTTGGCGGGATCTTGGAATGCCGTGTAGTGGTCTTTATATTTTATTCATAATCTTGTGTTATTTGGTTCTATGTTATGTAATATTGGTGGTGTTTACGTAATACAGTTTCGTTATTGTGCACAAGTTAAGTGGATCGGAAAATAACGGAGCACGGATTCTGACTTCCACAAAAACTCCCTGGAATGTTCTAACAAGACGGCCGCCATTTTGTTAGTTAATTAAAAATATCACAAGCAACTTATAATATCATTACGTACTCGAGAATGACAGTAATGATCTAGTAAAAGATTGGTGGTAAAAAAAAACGCGTCATTCGCTTTTTAAAATTGGGTGTTAAAATCGCTTTTCACATGTTATATGTTTATTTATATGTTTTGCATAAGGAAAAGTAAATGATCCTCTACAGAATCTAGGAAATAGTATTAAGGTATACACTGGTTTTATGAATCGTTGTGATAAGTAATATTATTAGCAAGAAACGTTTACCATTTGATGACACAGTAAGCCTAGTTAGTAGGCGTATCTTTTGTTGGGTTTTTCTAAATGTATATTCTTCGTGTTAATTTGTATTTAATGGTTCAGATATTGTTTTTATTAACATTTATCTTTTCGGATTATGAAAGTTCTTTTAAATGAACATAATACCGAAAAGAAAAAATACTAATGCATTTTTCCCCTTTTTTAAATATCTCTTGCTAAGATTTAGAATTGCAATTCCGCCTTCTAATTCAACAATATAACAGATCGATTTCATTTTTCCTGTTGCAGATTCAGCAGAAATTGCGTTGTAGACAAAGATAAAAGGAATCAATGCAGATATTGTAGATTAAGGAAGTGCTTCAAGGCCGGCATGAAAAAAGAAGGTAAGTTATTTTCTCTCTTCGGTTTTTACATTTCATTTTTTTTATATATGTAACTGGCTGCTCACCCCGGCTTCGCACAGATGTACATTGTACATACAGCGAAAACAATGAGCCCGAATTTACCATTTACAGTACTTTACAACACCATCACCATCATTTTCTTACTCTTATCCCACCTAAGTAGGGTCGGCACAAATAAAATGTATGATTTGGCTTAATTTTTACGATCAGCCCCCTGCCTGACATAAAGCCTCCATGGGATTATTTTCTTGTACCACTATATGTTTTTTACATTTAATTACAAGGTCTTATAGGGTACATCTCTTAGCTTTAAAATTTTTCTGAAGGTGTTAGCTTTGTAGGCTATTTATAGTTTCTGTTTGAAGAGCACTAGAACAGAACTAATTATACCTATAAAAATATCACTAGTAAAACAAAGCTTAAGGGCTCCTTGTAGGAACTTCATTTTTGTATTATTTATATTTGGCTCTTTTGAATGAAGTTTGTCGACCACTGTTCTAGGCGTTTAGCTTACCTACCTGTATGAATATTTATACATACATATATTTATACATAAATACTAGGTACGGCCATTTGACTCGACACAAATATGAGCTGCGAGAATCGTCGACGATTCCAAACCCACAAACTGTATCGAGTTTTTAAGTCTTAAGAGAGACACTTCGTTAATTGTAATTATGAATTGTGTTAAGAGAAATTGTTCGATATCATGCCTTCAGTTGCTTTCCACCATCGCATTGCACTCCATATTACCAGGAATCTTATACTTTTACCTTGTAACTAGAATGGTCACGGGCAGACCAGTTTCAGAAAACTGCCACCGCGAATGCTTCAGTTAAGTTAGCTCCCTGCTGTGATTCAGAACTGTATAATAACAAGGTTCTTCTATATAGGATAAGAGGGAAGTAAATAAGGTAATAGGTCGGTATCGTGCATATGATACAATCTAGTGTTGCAAGCGTTCATAAGTTGCGGTGATTGTTTACTATCAGGTGGATTTTACATTTGATCGTGATATAAAAAATCCATGCAAAGTGAACTATTTATATATATAATAACCATGTAATTGAAATAGTTATTTAAGACGTTAATATTTAACTGGGGTCATAAATACCCTATAATATTTATTAGTCTACTTTCATAGAGTTTAAAGTAATATTCTTTTAAGTTATTATCAATGCAAATTATAACGTACATTTATTATATCATTTCTGGGAACGATGCATCATTGTTTCATGCAATTTGTCCCTTTGTTTGATAATTGTACGTAGGTCCAAGCGGAACGTCGAGTTCGCTAACCGATACCGTCTCAAAGGAAGCTCACACAAGCTTCAATCGCTTTCATGCACGCAGTACTCGCAATAATTAATCGATACTAGGAAATAATTAACTTCAAGTAAATATTTAATTAATATTATAATGTTCCGTCGTAATTACTGCGCATTTGTATTAATTGGAAATTGTGTCATTATTCGTATGTGCACAGGAATTTACCGAATGACCTTAATCATGGCTTGTAGATTTAACTTGGTATTTGTAAGTTTTTTTCCCTATAGAAAATTCATATGACGATATGATATGATAGATAGATACGATATGATAAATGATGGCCATGTAATTCAGTCTTACGAAAAGTTTTTTGGCTGTGTATAGAATTTTCAAAATAGACTGTGGCACATATTTATAGGTGTTAGAGTCACGCTGAAGCTATTATTGGTTTCAGCATAAACTGGTCCGTTCGCCCGTGGTAGTACCACTCTCTCATAGAAAACTGACGTGAAGTAACAGTGCTTGTATTGTTGCGTTTCGTTCGGTCAGTGAGAACGCTGAAAACCCATGTTCACCCATCTCAAATTCCCCTCCCACCCTTCCCCAAGCACAGGCTGACAACGCACTTGCGACTCCCCTGGTGTTGTTAGTGTCTCGGCTGAGTGCCTTAAGCGCTCGCCTTAGTAGTCCGGTGAAGCTGTTAAGACCTTGTTAGGTCAATACCGTAATGCGTTCGAAAAAAAAAAGTTGTTAGTGTCTATCGACGGTGGTGATCACTTCACATCAGGTGACCCACCTGTTCGTTTGCCTGCTATTACATAAAAATAAATAGTAGTACACTTGAATAAATATAGTATTTAATAAAATTCAAAACTTGTAGTGTTTTGTTCATGTTTATGATAAAAAAACATTTAATTTAGTATTTCCTGCATCTTTTACGACATTTTTGCTTTAATCAAATAATATCATATAAGTTATTCAACGCATTCGATTAATTAATACATTCACAATAATAATATTCGATTAACATATATACTCCTTAAAATAGTACTGCACATTGATATATCTTATAATACAGTTGGGAATCCTAGTGCGATTCTTAACTAAGCATAGCTTGTCCTATAGTAACTAACATACAGACAACTAACCAGACAAAAGTTAGTCATGTGTCACAATCATACCCGTGACCTCTCTTACTAAATAGTAGGACGTTGTGGTAGCTACTTGACAAACATGTGAATACTTGAAATCATCAAAGAATTGACTATGAATTTTCTTATGTGAGACATGGGCTTTCATGTTGCTCACATGGGTACGTCGTATTCATGGGCTCACAGAAACACCGACGTGAAGTAATAGTGCTTGCATTGTTGCGTTTCGATCGGTCAGTGAGAGCGGCCGAAGCCCACCAACCCTGCCCTACTCCCTCTTCCCTATATTCTCCCCTCCCCCAATGACAAGCCGGCAACGCAATTGCGACTCTCCTGATGTTGCAAGTGTCTATGGATGGTGGTGATCACTTAACATTAGGTGAACCAACAGTTACTTTGCCTCCTATAATATAAAAAAAAAGTCGGCAAAGGTCCCACAATACAAAGATACATAAAAGAAAGAAAGAGTACAGGAAAATACATTATGTTTTTTTTTTGTAATGTTATTTAACCCAATATCTAAACTACCAATGTCTACAGTCATTGCAAAACCACAAAGTTAACCATAAAATATGTGACAATTGGAAAATTTTAAAAATGTATTTAATATTTCCTAGTATTACTATACATCATTAAAAATACTTTATTAATAAATACATATTACATACTTGGTCACTTGATTAGTGCATGACAACAGCTTAAAATGGTATTTTAATGGAATAGTGTATTTTCAGATATATTTTAATGTTAAAGCCAAGTTTGTCAAATATATTTTGACTATAAAGTTTTTTTTTTATATCATAGGAGGTAAACGAACAGTTGGGTCACCTGACGCGCACGCTACCTACAGTAACATGTAACGTATACATTAGATATATAAATACTAACAGTGTGCCAAATGAGGTTTATGATCAGCAACATATTTTGAACCTTAACCCGTCATATAAACTCTGTGTTCACTTAGACTGTATAAGGAACTAATGAAAAAATGATTTAAAGATAGACAATAATATAATATTGTCAATAAAAAATACATTTATTGTCTAATATCTTATTAGAAAGACCTCTTTAATCTTTAAAATTACTATTAATAATTGTAATGTTGAATTGTAAATAATGAATGAGCTGACGTCTTGAAATCTTGCATAAATATAAATCAAGATATAAAACTTTATATCTGTCTAAGCAGTTTTTAATATTTGACAATTTAAATAGAGCTCATTGAACTAGATACTATATTCTTATATTTTACTATGGTTAATGAGTTATGTAGAAAACGCGGTAAATAAAAAATAAAATGGCAACCAAAAAGACAACATAATTCAAATTACATACATAGATACAGATATATGAATTTCAATTATATTTATTCTTGGAGTCCAGTACAACGCACGTCTTATGCACATGTTTACAGTGAACAACATATTTTTGTTAAATTTTATGCGGACAATCGGTTAAGCCGTTTTGGAGTTAGTACTGCAAGTGGAGCTACGGTTAACGGTTAGTCTAATTTAGCTTTATTTAGCTATCTGCTAGTGAAATTTTCGTCAAAATCATTCTGGCACCCTCCCTCTTCAATCTGTTCGTCAGCGACCTACCTCGGCTCCCGGGGGTAGAGGTAGGTTGTTATGCTGACGATACAGTAATCTTCGCTTCCGATTGGTTTCCGATACAACTTAGGAAACGCATAGAAGAAGCCGTCAGCACACTCGGTCGCTGGTTTCTTCTATGGCGTATAGAAGTAAATCCCGACAAAAGCGCCGCGGTATTTTTCGACCCTAAATGCCGCAATTACGAGCGCAAACTCGAACCGATTAGATTATACGGAGACGGCATTCCGTGGACCAAACAGATTAAATATTTAGGAGTTACGCTAGATAGACACCTCTCCTTCAGAGCTCACACTAAAATAGTTCGAAACAAGGCCGCTATGGTCATGACTCGCCTACATCCGTTAGTTTGCCACAAGAGCAAGATGTCCCTCAGACACAAGCTCACGTTGTATAAAACTTGCATCCGACCCGTTCTGACATATAGCTGTCCCGTTTTCGCACATATGTCACCGTATAGCTTCGATAGAATACAAGTAATACAGAACCGCTTTTTACGTAAGGCGACCGGCGCCCCGTGGTACGCCCGGAACGAGGATCTCCACAGGGACCTGGAGATGCCCTCGATCTGGACGTATGTAAAATCAAAGTATTTAATTTGTTTAGTCCACGAAATGCCGACTCCGTATAATCTAATCGGTTCGAGTTTGCGCTCGTAATTGCGGCATTTAGGGTCGAAAAATATCGCGGCGCTTTTGTCGGGATTGACTTCTATTAATAACAGTTGGAAAAACTGTGCCTTTAAATATATGTCTATCCCTTTCCAGCCGTACAAAACGAGCGAGATCGCATCAACTGCAGGCGGCCTTCGTATGAAGAGCCAACACAAGCCAACGGTCTTTCAGTCGTTTCGTTACTCAACGCTGAACTCCTCAGCAGAAAGGTCATTGATGAGGTTAGTGAATTTAAAAACATTTTGGGACTTGTGTATTTGTATTTAATAATCAAGCAGTTTCCCAGATTAAACCTGAAACTGAGTATCTACTTATTTATTGTACTCATTATTATTATTACAGTGTCTTCTCTCATCTTCGATCATCATTAGTTATAACGAAAAACCTTCTATAACGTAGCAATTAGTTTAATTTTGTTACTACAAAACCATTTACTTTTTCTCTTCCCACCGCATAACGAAAACTTTTTATAACTTAAAAAAAATGCTCGGTCACTTGTTATTCGTTATAAAGAGTTTATACTGTGTTATTATTCTTGTGATATTGTCAATTTATCACGGTTTTAGCTTTTTCACAAGTGCACACACACACACACATAAACACAACCATTTTTTTTATCGTCTACATTAATCGTCACATTAGCCTGTAAGAGACCCAAAGACTTCTTCCCGAAATAAGTTATGGGTATAATTACCGAGCCAGTCCATGATATATTGGCAATTTCTAACTCCAAGAATTCACAGTTCTTCCCACATACGATGGTACTACAAGAATATTTCTCTGGTTCAAGTTAACTCACAATGTTTCACAATCGGCCGATATTATTACCGATGAGAGATACCCTATACCATATAACACACTTTCGCTCTAAAATATTAGGCTTACAATACTTTATTGTAATTTCCTGTTTGTAATACTGTCCGTGTTTTAACATCGAATAAATGTTCTACCTCTCTTTCTACCCACAGACAATAAATGTGAGCGATGCAGAGATAAACAATAGGAAATTGGCGAAGATCAATGACGTATGTGATTCCATCAAACAGCAGCTTCTGATACTAGTCGAATGGGCTAAGTACATACCAGCGTTCACGGAACTCCATATTGATGACCAGGTAAGTCGGTTTCCAAATCACTTATTTACTAGTTTTTTTTATTATCTTACTAATATTTGACGTACAAAAGAAAAAAAAATGAAAGCAAAAATATACACTGCTTGCAGACTTTCTTTGCAGGCAATGTTATTTTTTAACTTCCTCTTTCCTGTTCATGCGCACCAACCGCTTGCCCCATTTCTCCACGTATTGCTTATAACATTTGTTAACTTGACATTCAATGAATCTTCATTGAATACATCTTCATACATACATCTTCATTCATGATATTCTTTTAGATAAGGACAAATTGTCTAAGAAGTGAAACTAAAAGTTTTTTTTTTTTTTAATATCAAAGGCGGTAAACGAACAGGTGGGTCACCTGATGTTAAGTGATCACCACCGTCCATAGACACTAGCAACACCAGGGGAGTTGCAAGTGCG
>MU161538.1:0-30943 GCA_015888305.1 Antheraea pernyi | reverse complement strand
TTTCTTTTTTTTTCCCGTATCGAACTGTAATAGTTTAGAATCTTTTCCGATACAAAATACATATAGGAGTTGTTGAGATATGTATGCTTGGTACACATATATGTTTCAGTAACTCTTATTGGTATGAATAGTTTAGCTTTAACTTAGGTTAGCTTTGTTAGGTCGCGAATTGCATGAACAGGCAACAGCCAAGCCGAGGTGTGCCGTGCACCCTTGAGCTGGTTGCCAAAACAAAAATCGGCTGAGTGCCTTAAGCGCTCGCCTTAGTAGTCCGGTGAAGCTGTTAAGACCTTGCCAGGTCAATAGCATAGTCAGTTCGAGAAAAAAAAAAAAAGTTGCTGGGCATACTCTCTCAGACAGTTGGGATAGTCACACCTACGAATAGTTCGTCAGTGTTGTGTTTCTGTATCGGTTAACGTTTTATTCAATTGTTCTTGGTATATTGATCGATCAAATCATACCATGACGTCACCGTGGATGACGTCATACTTCTACATGGACGCCATTTTATCGCTGCCCCGACATATACGTTTATTCAATAATAATTATAAAACATCATCAAGAGGCTGTTTTTTAGTTGTTTGAATACATTAATCTCTGTAACTAATAGCCAGGCTTAAAAAATATTTTGGCATATCATGGCTTATCTATTGAGAAAAATTATAGATGATCAAATATTACGTTAGGGCTTTTAGGACCAGACCAATTACCATACAAAGTGTAGGTCGGAATATACAATAAACGAGAGCGAAGTAATGCGGCGTGTGGACCGTGTAGTGCGGCAAGGTATATCGGGTCCCGAGCGTGTAAAGAGTAAATAAATATGAAACCGAGTTACAAATAGTAAAAAGAAAAGATTTGATTTTTTGTTTGGAATAATCAAACTTAATGAATATTTAACCGATTGAAACATTTATTTCAGCTATAGAAAATTACATTATAATTAGCTTATAACTATATTTCATTTTCAAAATCTGCATTATCGCAAGCGAAACCGGGACTAATGAATGAATATCGGTTATTATACCGACCGTCATCATATCATACTACATTTTTTAAGACGTTACGGAAATATGTGAACTGACCTGCGGGCTCGGGATCACACAGCGGTGGGAATATTAAAAAACTTTTGGTCGCCCAACTTGGATTGTCTTTTTTCAAAGACTGTTTACTCCGCGGGATCAGGGGCTTTATTTAGTTTTTGTTCCAGATGAATTTGAGTGTTCGTGACCCGTTTTCGACAGTACGATGGAAATACGCTTAATTCTTCGGCGCCATAACACTTTTATTCTATTTAAATAAATTGAATAACGGAACGAATGCAAAGTACTTTACCGTTTATTAAATTTTATCTCTTTGATACTTTTATACTTAGGAAAGAAAAGGATTAAGTAATGGGGTTTTATAAAATCATGACAATATATATGAAAAAATGTGGTAAATACGGGACGATATTATTTTTCAGTATAGTCTCTAAGTTCATTGGTAAACGGTACGTATAATAAAATGTTAAATTAAGTTTGTCATTATCGCGTTAATGTTCTAAAGAAGTATTTTCAAGTGTTAACAACTTCTAGTTTCTAGTTCAGTTTTAAATACAAATTGTGATCTTAAATTTGAAATTTTAATATTTTTGTCTTTACTAACGACATTTTTTTCGGTTACACGAGCGGTGTTGCTCCCCTAATATCTATACATATAATAAAAATGAAGTGTCTGTATGTAATATCAAAATTTTTTTTTACTAATTGGGTAGGAAAGTATACACGCTACTGATAAAAAAATGCAATTTTTAAAATTGTTGTCGGCCTGTCAGTCTGTTTGTTCCGGGTAATCTCCGAAACGTCTGGACCGACTTCGACGGTAATTTCACTGGTAGATATCTATTATTACAGCGGTTTACTTAGGTTACTCTAATTTAGACTAGCTGTGAACCGTAGCTTCGTCGGGAATACTATCTCCAAAATGGTTGAACCGATTTCCACGGGACTTTCACTAGCAGATAGCTGACCATATAAAAAGTAATTTAAGCAATTTTAATTTATACTAGCGGTTAACCGTGGCTTCTCTCGTAACGTTATTTCCAAAACGGTTGGCTGATCTTTACAAAACTTTCACTGACAGATAGCTGACCTTATAAAAAGTAATTTCAGCAATTTTAGTTTATCCTAGCTGTTAACCGTGGTTTTGCCCGTATAAAAAATAATTTAGGTAATTTTAATTTACACTAGCTGTTAACCGTGACTATACCCACAGTACTATATCCAAAACGGTACGACTGTTTTTTATGGGACTTTCACAGGAAAATAGCGGACATTATTAAAAAAAAATTAGTCTATTTTAATTTAGACTGGCTGTTAACCGTGGCTTCGCCCGCAGTGCTATGTCCAAAACGGTTTGACCGATTTTCACGGGAATTTCACTGGCAGATAGCTGATCTTATAATCTTATAGAAAGTAATTTAAGTTATTCTATTTCAGACTAGATGTTACCCACGACTTCGTCCGCATGAAATTTAGAAAAAAATGTTTTGTTCATTGTAAATGTGTGCGTTCTACTGGACTCCAAGAGTAAATATAATTGAAATTCATGTGTATGTAATATGAATTATATTGGCTTTTTGGTCATTTTGCTTTATTTACCGCGCTTTCGACTACAAAACTAAGCAACCATAGTAACATATAAGAATATTGTATCCAAGTCAATGAACACTATTTAAATTTTCGAATATTAAAAACTGCTTGGACAGATATAAAATTTTATATCTTGATTTATATTTATGCAAGATTTCAAGATGTTAGCTCATTTCTTGTATACAATTCAATATTATAATTATTAATAGTAATTTTAAAGGTAGAAGGGGTCTTTCTAAAAAGATAAGATAAAAGACCATAAACGTATTACTTATTGACAATATTTACTTATTGGCATATTATATCATCATAATGACATCTTTAAGCCATTGTTTCATTAGTTCCTTATACATTGTAAGTTAGCACTGAATATGGTGGGTTAAGGTTCCAAATATGTTGCTGATGATAAACCTCATTTGACACACTATTAGTATTTATATATCTAATGTATACGTTACATGTCACTATAGGTGGCGTGCGTGTCGTACTTACAATTGTTCTTAAAGGCCATTACTATAATTGTACACGGTCTCGCAATTTTATATTTCTTTAATACAACTATTTAAAAAAAAGTACGAAGCTGCGGGTACAGCTAGTTTAGAAATAAAACAAAAGTTTTTCTTGTCAGGATCTCAATCTGTCATGTAGTGACTTTCAGATTTTATTAGTAATATTATGTTAATCGACAATATATTCCATAATATTAATTGTATTTTACGTAATATAGTTATTATTGTGCACAAGTAAACTTTATGGAAAATAATACCACAGAGTATGAATTGTGAATTGCCACAAAAACTCACTGGAAAGTTCTAACCCTGGGTTCACCATCTTCTTACAACATTAAAATTATCACAAGATACTTATAACGTTATTACCTAATTGATAATTATAGTTATAATGTAAATTTTTTTGTTATTACAAATGAAAATAAAAATAAATAAAGTAAGAATATGAACGTATATATATATTCAAAGATATTAAATTTCCCCGAATCCTTTGTAAGTTGAAAACATATGAGTAAATAAACTACTAATATTTTCACATGAACAACTTTAACTATAAATTCTTAAGGGCTTTTCTCCGAAACGCGCACAAACGCCGCTGATTTTAAATAGAAGATCGCACCGCAAAACCGACATAAGGGCTCGTTTAGTTAAATAGAACGCGGTTTTGTGGATACGCGGGGAAGCTCAGCTTTTCATTTAAGGCCAAGTGAAAGGTTTTTCTATACATATATTTTACATATAACTAAAATGATAGTGATCAGCGGTAGTGTGCCAATAACTTAAAACTGCAGGAAATCTAGATATAATGATATTGTTTTACTTCGTTGATACTTCGGCGTTTTCTAAAAAAAATCTAAATCGTTTTATTAACCCCCCCCCCCCAAATTTACACGAAATAGGTAATACTAAAACAAGTAATCATACATAATAGTAACGCACAAAATACACAATCACAAAATATTATTTTATTGCTACTATAAACGTGTGAATACTTCTATCAGACAGCGGAATTTAACTTTGTTGTAAAGTTGCTAAAATGAGACATCATAGACTTGTACGAGACGAGAAGTGAAATGGAGAATATATAAGAGTATTACCATTCGATATACTATTAGTATTCATATATCTAATGTACACGTTACATGTTACAGTAGATGGCGTTCGTATCGTAGTTACAAATGTTTTTGAAAAAGCGTTTCTGTAATGTACACACCCACTTACAATTTTACATTTCTTTAATAAATTTTTAAAAAGCGCGTGCGGAGACTTGTGACAGCTAGTGTATGTATATAACAAGATCTGATCCCATGGTTAGATAAAAGAAAGCCAAGAAAGAAGTGATGTGATAATTTTAAGGAAAACTCTGGCTGGGAGTTGACAAGAATAGTGAAAAAAAGGGTGAGTAGAGAGATTTGGGGGAGGCCTAAGCCGCGATGGCGAGTACTATAATTCGCCCTGTGGCACACCTGAGCGTATCGGGTGGGCCATGTTGTAAAGTTGCTAAAATGAGACATCATAGCCTTGTACGAGACGAGAAGTGAAATGGAGAATATAGAAGATTACTATGAGTTGATTGTTTACCACACACCATTGAGTAAGGGAAGTAATAGAGAAGGGTTTTTGATAGTGAGATAATAATTTAAGAAGTATATATGTATGTATATAAGAAGATCTGATCCCATGGTTAGATAAAAGAAAGTCAAGAAAGAAGTGATGTGATAATTTTAAGGAAAACTCTGGCTGGGAGACACAGGCTGGCAACGCACTTGCGACTCCCCTGGTGTTGCTAGTGTCTATGGACGGTGGTGGTCACTTAACATCAGGTGACCCACCTGTTCGTTTGCCGCCTTTTGACATAAAAAAAATAATTAAAGAGTTATTGTATAGATTCGATTGTAGTAAATAAAAGGGGGAGAGGGGAGGTGGGCCTCCGGCGCTCTCACTGAAACGACGAAACGAGTTACTTCAAGTCGTCGGTGTTTCTGTGTGTCGGGGGGTACTACCCCGGGCGAGCCGACGAATTCATGCTGAAAAACCAGTAATAGCTTTAGCGTGGCTCTACCACCTATAATTCAAGATATACCTATTAAATATTCAAGGAATATATAAATTATAAAATAAATAGTCTATTCCTATTTGACAATACATCATTTCCCTTTCATATAAGGTACATAAATATAATATAGACATAATGGCTAGACATTAGCGTTAATTACTTATAAAACCTGAAAGAGGATTGTAAATCCACTCTCGCAATTTGAATTGAAATTGGCAAACGCCAGAGCAAGGGCCTAAAGTCTACGACATAAGCTTTACTAGAGAAGCCTTTCAATAAACTAAAAGAACATTCATACGCTGTGACGTGATTTGGTTAAAATAATATTTGAATTATTGTAAATGTGTAGACATTAAAATGAGTGAGTTTGCGTTTATAGCCACACGATAGAGGTGAAAACTTATAAATAAATACATGAATTTAAAGTTCTAACAAATTTGTCAATGTTTATAATTCAAACAAATGACAGTAATATTTACATACGTGCAATATATAGGTATACACGTACGTAAAAAAAACATAATTTCGTATAATACCTAATAATAAAAATGTAATTATCGGAAGGAACAATGTGCTCTTTGTCAGACGTGGTTGACCGCCGAATGTAAAGGATTTAGTGCGTAACGGACCCAAACGTGATGGATTACTTTCGTTCCCGAATCAATATGCTTAAAAACGTTTAAATCGCGTCAATTAACTCATATTTTAATTGTACAATTTATATTTTATATTTCGTTAATTATAAAAAAAAAAAACTCATACACATAAAAACATTTGGCTCAAATCACCCCGAATTTTTCGGAGAAGTATTTTAAAGAATATGCATCTAATATATCCACATACGTCTAAGCAAAACGTTCGTAGTACGTTCGTACAATAAAAATCGTTAAAGTAAAATTAACAATGCCGGTTTTAATAAATCTATATCCTCAACTTTCACCGGTCGTGATCGATGTCCGCAAATTAGCTACGACGCGCCGAGTTTCGGAGCGCGCCGGCGAGACCGCGCGGTGATTTTTCATGTCAAACTTTTAAAAGATTCCTTACAACTGTACATTTGTATTCTTAGGATTGCGGGAATAAATGCACGAGTTTCAGAAACGAATATGCCGGTTTTTTGAAATCCACCTCAATCATATTGCTTAGAGACGATCTACAACAGATAAATATTACATGTTACAGTGTTAAATTGTATCGTGAATACAGCAATATATCATTTAAATCCTACTTCAATCGTGAGGAAACCATGGTATATTCATTTTGATTCGTTTTATAGTATTCCACGTAGTGGTGGTAGAACCACGCTGAAGTTATTACTGGTGTCAGCATGAAAGGGTCGGCTCGCTCGGGGTACTACCACCCTTTCATAGAAGACCGACGTGAAGTAACAGTGCTTGCATTGTTGCGTTTCGTTCGGTTAGTGAGAGCGCCGCCTCTCCTCCCCTCTCCTCTCCCTCTCCCTCCCCTAACCCTTCCCCCCAAAGGGTGGCAACGCAATTGCGACTCCTCTGGTGTTGTTAGTGTACATGGACGGTGGTGATCACTTAACATCAGGTGACCCACGTGTTCGTTTGTCTACTATGACATAAGAAAAAATCACACTGAACAGTTTCAAAATCTCTGGTGCTGTATTTGACTAGGATTGCCCTTTTAAGATTGGTGTACATTTTAACATAAGCTTAGGTAAAATCATAGTTACATATTAAGGGTGTTATTACAAAAAAGTTAGACATGTATTGAATACTTGCTTTAAAAAAGTTTGGATACTTACGTATTAAATATACCGTACTCGCTGAACGTTCCACATCTTGCTCTTCTATATCTGTTTGGTTAGGTTAGGTTAGACTTGCGAAAAAGGATAACAAGATCTTACCGCGGCAGCCGTCTGCAAGCGCGGTGCATTTAATACGTAAGTTTCCAAATTGTTTTAACGCAAGTATTCAATATGTATTTAACTTTTTTGTAATAACACGGTAATTGTCTTGATGTAACACATCTAACGAACTAGTTTTCACTCTAAATGGTTATGGTTATAGTACTCAAGATATATTGTTTTAACGCCATCTATTGCTCATTCATCGCACTATATATATTAAAGTTTCATATTTCTAAATGTTTCGTATGTTCTCAAGAATATTTCACACCGTCTATAGCTAGTTATTTCGATTGATAGATTCGATCCTACGACTTGGCATTGTAAGGCCAATTAGCTAAAGTAACTTGATATGCAGGTACGCAATTTATGATTACAATGTAAATCACAGTTTTATTGAATGAAAAATTGATGTATTGTATTGTAATTTAAGTTTAATTAGTCGTTTAAATTGACTTCTTAAAATCTCCACTTGAAGTAACCATTTTTTTTTTTCAAGAACTGTTTTCCTATTTCAGATTAATCAAGTGGCTCACGATGACTTACTTTTTTTAATTAATAAGTTAGCGTTTGACCACAATCTCATCTAAGGTTAAGTGAAAAATCAACTTAAAATGGCAAATAGAGGAATCTGGATCTTAAGTAAACAAGTGACAAATAATGTTTACTAAAAATTTAACAAGCCCTAGCCAATATCGAACCGACAATTTTAGTGAAACCTGTAAATCATAAAGCGTCTCCAAAGATAATTTTTGCAATTCACGTCTGCTTTGGACATTCCGTAAATTACGACCTCCGCATACCGCGCACCAAATATGGGATTCTTTAGGACACGCTACATAAATTCGGACGTAGAATTGCCTTTATGGCCCCTTCACATGAGAGTTCGCCTGAAATAGGTGGTTATTTATTTCGAAGGACAACTATTATTTTTGTCACCTACTGGTTACGTACTGCTTATATACTATCCTTGCTTTATAAAGGTGTGACTCTTGTAGAGTCTACGTAAATAATGCAGAATGCAGAAATTTGTGAAACGAACTATATATAGATACATTCAGATACTTGGGGCTTAGTACGTGGTAATCTGTCCGACTTGACTCCCACATACGAGGTGTAATAATCACTGTATTGGTTAGCTTAGGTGGATTTCGTTCCAATAAACAAGGCTGGGAGAGTGTCTGTAGCCTAGATAAGAATTCAGCCACGTTTCATCACTGAGTGACTAGACCGCTTCAGGATGTCCACCCTTATGTGGTCGATATTCCTGTGATTTGTACGAAGCGATTTGCTTCCACATTTATTATACATACGGCTAAATATTGGAATTCACTCCCAGTGTCTATCTTTCCTTGCTCCTATAACTTGGGAATGTTCAAAAGTAGAGCTTTGGGCATTTAGTGGGTAAGCGCGATTTTGGTCGGCCTCATCTTCACTTACCATCACGTGAGGTCAAGCCAAGGGTGTGCCTGCAATATATAAAAAAAGCCCCTCATACACACAGTGATAAACTAGACACAATGATTCCCTTTTATTTTGCCAACTTTCAGGTTCAATGTATAGCTTGTAGGCTGGCATGTCAGGCCTGACTGCTGGTACATTAGATGTTACGGTGGTCGTCATTGTTTTTGCATTGTGATTACCATTAGTCAAAGTGTAGGCACTTTGTCATGATACATAGAAGAAATCTTGATAAACTAGAATATTACAGGTTTCATATTGTTAAATGATTCGCCTGCATCTCCAAGATAATTATTTTATATATGACTAGCTGACTCGTGCAAATTCGTCTGCACCGAATCGGTTATTACCGGTTTCAATTGTCTTTTTAAACGCGAAGAATCTTCCAAAAACCTAAAACTCGATTGCAGCGACACATATCGTTTCCAATTATAAATCCAAACTATCCAGGGACTCGCTCAAACGTATACCCAGTTGTTATGTGAGAAATCTTTTAAAATAAGCCTAGAACCTGTTCGCAGCATCACCTAACAGGTCCAATTAAGATGAAAACTAAGCAACATACATTGGTGGCAGCGACAACACAATAATTATGCCGGCTTATAGTTTATTTTTCGCATTATCTTATGACTAACTTCATCAATCAACATAATGTAAAGACGAACTTTATCTATATTTAATTTTCATTTTGACTAAGTTGTTTTTTTATATGATTTTTTTTAAATATACGTGGAATCTGCATCCAAACTTAATCTTGTGAAATTTATTTTACTTTTGACATATAAACTATCTTTTTGGCTGAGATATTAAACTTAGATATATGATGTCACGGATATTTTTGTAAAAGTAACGAATATATTTGTTAGAGATTTTATTATTTTATTTCAAACCGTTCAAGCAGTGCACGCCATATTATAGAATTATTGTCGATTTCAATTACATTTTATGTGTTTAATTATTGAAATTATACATTTCCCAAATAAAAAAAATCTATAACACTGAGGGATAAGATATCTTTTAATTAGTGAGAGAATTTTCAAAATTGGATCAGTAGTACCAAGGGCTCCCCGAAAACAAAACGTTACCTCTCTTTATAGTATTAGAAATAACATAGTATGGTAATTGCAAACACCGTAACTAATTATTTTAATCGTAGACTTAATTTTTATGTTCTATTAAATGTCAAGAACTTGAAATATGAAGATGAGAAATTATATGTCAGAAATGTTTATCTCAAAATTTCAAGTTTATAAATAAATAGCTTTTAAGTACATAAAATACATAAGGAAACATTTTTTATACAATAAAAGAAATGTAACAACGTATAAGTGATAGTTCCGTTTATACATAATTATCAACTTTATCAACATGGTATTATTAAAGTGAAGTTTCTTGTTGTTATTTTTTTTAAGAAGCATGGAGAGATGAAATATAACCTATGTTTTTAGTTAATCTGTTTGATATATGTAGCACAAAGAAAATTTACCAAAATCCGTCAAGAATTTCATTAACGACAAACCTTCGTCTGTTATCCTAAAGAATCCCTTGCGTTTTATGGGACAAAAAGTATCCTAGAGGTTACTTTATAATATTAGATATCACTGTGTCAAGTTTCGTCAAATTTGGTTCAGTACTTTCATATACGCGTTTACAACGATAGGCAGACGGACAGAGAGACAAGAAATGTAAATAGATTATTTTTGGCTCCTTTACCGACAACAAAGTGCATACGATAATAATTTTCAAAAAATATTTAATGTATAGATTTGGCCTTGTTACAGTTTTATTATATGTATATATATATATAGATAGTTCCTTGTCGATTGATTTTAAGTGGTTAACAATAGGAAAAAGTATCACTATAGTGAACTGAACAACATAATGACAATTTTGATCTATTGTTCGTCGGTTCGTTGCAACTAAATAGTCAAAAAAGAATAATAAAGAAAGAGGAAAAGAAATACTTTGCAAACAATCTCGTCTCCATGTAAAATTGTTGACACGAAGCTAGGAAAGTTAGAGCTAGTTAGTGCCATGTCCGACCGGAACTGTTGGGCGGGCGTGGGCGGTCGCTTCAATTTCTTGCTTGTACAGCGTCAGCTACAACGAGCTGACATGTTATAAGCGATCGGAAAAAAAAACACTTATCATAAATATTTTATCGTCGCCATAGTTTATATTATATGTATCAATAGCTAGCTTAGTTTAGCTTAGACAGATTCGTGAAGTTGCATCCAAGGTAACAGCCCGAGCCATGTTTCAGCCACTCTGGCACCCTTGAGCTTGTTGCCGATAAGCCATCACCTTAGTCTGTTGAAGCTGTGAAGGGCCGTTAGGCTAATAGCGTAGTTAGTTAGAAAAAATCACTATAGTAATAATAATCATTTTATATATTCTCTAAATAGTCTAAAACAGTGACTACATATTGAAAACCTTTTGTTACTAGAATATGTGGGAAATACATAATGTAAAGCTCTAAATAATTTAACTCTAATTTAAATCAAAATTAAACTCTAATAGTTATCACAAATATGTGGTTATGGACAGTTATATAAAAAACGATCATTCATATTTGTTTATGTGAAACGTCTATAGCGGCGGTCAAACCGACTATTGGTATAGCGATGCGTCGTCACGACATTCATCGCAATGCTACATGATTTTGAATTCCTGTATTTAATGAATATGAATGTTTTTTTCTTGAAAAAATGCTTAATCATTTATTATCGATTATGCCATATTTATTTCCTATTGTAAACTATCCTCATTTTTTTTCTTGTAAGTTGTGAATATTCTGCCATATATTCGCAACTCACATACGTTAATCTGAACTTTATTAGTAAAATAAAGGAAGGAAGATATGGGAATAATCTTCACTTCGTGCCAGCCTACAATGTATTGGCGCTTTCAAACTCTGAAAAAATCAGTTTTCTGTTTTCCCACATACAGACACTATAAGAACAATTCTCAAGCGTCCATAGAGTGTTTTTCTTCACTGTCAGTCGATAGTGTTACCTATTTAAATTAGTAAATGTCTGCGAGTTCCAAAAAGTTCCTTGATACATGTCAGGGTTCGAACCTGCGGACATCATATAAATATTATATATATGAACAACTATACCACTACAATATTTTTGATACATGGTGCAGTTTTTATCTAACAGTTGGTAATTATTGAACGATCTTATTATTAAAATCGCTACACGTATATGATTTAAGCCCAAAGGAGCAGCGAATCGCAACGAGAACCGGCACGGAGCAACTGCGGAAATTGGCCGACTTCTACGAATTAAAACGAGCAGTATTCGGTGCAAGGGAATTTTACGATGACGTTTCCTCATATCTGTGTCGTATCGCTTGTATAGTATAGTATATATAGCACGTGAGAAACATTTATCAACTTTCTTTATATTTTGTCTAAAAATGAACAAGATATCTGTGACGGGATATTAAATATTATTCTAAACACAATACTGCATCATTACGTTCTAATGCGATTTGAAAGTAAAATAAAGATATAATTGTGATTTATTTATTCTGTTATGTAGTATCAATTATAATGTCGGTTGAATTTAACTCTTCTTTTATTTATTACCAGCAGGCCAGACGGACGGTGTCCCGCTCTGATAATTAAAAAAACTAGACAATTATATACCTAAACCTTCCTCGTGAATCACTCTACCAGTAGGGTGAAAGCCGCATGAAAATCCGTACAGTAGTTTTTGAGTTTTTCGCAAACAGACAGAGAGATATTGCCGAGGACTTTGTGTTATAATATGTAATGATTATAAACAATACATTATTGTTGGAATTGTATTAAGTGTGCTTATTAGGTTGGGCAAAAAAAAAAACAGTTTTTTCTTTAGTTACCCTGAAAATATCGTTCAAGATGATGAAACAAATCTGATTAAATTTGAATTTGATCGGGTGAAGACGTGTCACTATATCATTGTTACTTCACGTCGGTTTTTTGTGAGACGGTGGTAGTACCCCGGGCGAGCCGACCCATTCATGCTGAAACCAGTGATAGCTTCAGCGTGGCTCTACCACCTAATTATTAGTCACTAAATATATCAGTATTAGCCACCTAATTAGTCTAATGTCCGGTGAAGCTGTTAAGACCTTGATTGGTCAATAACGTAGTCAGTTCGAAAAAAAAAATAGCCACCTGATTAGACATTAGTAAAAAAAATGCATAGTTTCAAAGAACTTTCAGTAGATAGCGAGAAATCAGTGTTTCATGGATCCTGACAAAATAACAGTGGGATGTAGTAACTTAATTTTCACTTTATTATGTTTCTAACATGAACTATAATATATTTGGTACAGTTTTATAAATTACTAGTTGATACCCGCTACTTTGTCTGTTATCTTAACAATATATTTTGTACACAAAGGAAAAACATGAACAGGTTGAAAGCAAAAATATACTTACAATACCAAGATTTTTTAATGAGACAGAAATGCAAATACTTACTTTTCTCTGCTACTTAACTCGCGTCTTCATTCGAAATAAAATATCTTTTGATAGAGTGAACCGATTTTATTGAGACATATACTAATTCTTACGCGTGGATATACTTTATGATTTATTATCATATATATATATATACGTTATATCATCGTTATATATCGTTATAGTTTAGCAGTGATGCGTGCAGAAACAAAAAGACAGACATATATTTATAATAATGATTGAAATGTTTTTAATTACTCATTTTTAGTCCCTTAATCACATTTTTTTACACAAATATCTGAAAAACACAGACACGTAGAATGTTTTATTATATGTGAATGTCTTTTTTATATGTCTCGCAATGCGAAACAGTCTCAATATCTTAAAGCCACTATATTAGTTACTGCTAATTTGTCGTGATTCTTTCTGTCTTCCGGGGAATTTGAACTAGATTCTGGTAATCCATACATAATAATATTGCGGCTACGATTATTGCGGTCCTCAATTTCATTAATCACCATGTCCAGGTTTATGGCATTTGAGCGTTGTTTACTAAGTTCCTGCACTTGATGTTGGAGTTCAGTGACTAACTTGCGTAACTCTGGTACTTGCCTCAATCCTTCCTCACATTCATCACACAGGTACGATAACTTAGGATTTTGCAGACCAAATACACGCAATTCAGTTGCAGTTAATCCACTGCACTTGACACATGTTGCCCTCTTGCAGCCTTTGCATATTATTTTAGAATTCTTATCGTCTTGTACTTGCATATCACATTTAAAGCATTGAGCCATTATTTATTAGGTTTCTTCCAAATAGTAGATTTTTATAGCAGTGGTAATACTGAACCGTCAGTCAGCTAGATGACAATATTAATTTGACAGAGAACACAAAAGTCAAATTGATTTAAGTTGTCAACTTGACAGAAAACGGTACGTTTAGTTAAAAGTTGTGGGTATTACAAAAATATTTTTTGTTTAAATATGTCGGACACAGATTTTAACACCGATTTAATCTTAGATTGGGTACTATTTTAGCAAATGTTTTTAGTTCACAACAAATAATAAACACTTATCTCCAAGCTAAACACAACTGACACTTCGATTGTTCACTTTTATATGGTTTTTATCAATATTTTTTGCAAGAGCTAGCAAACGTGACGTGAACTACATGTTGGTCATTGGTTGTTGGACATGCATGTACATACAAACAGACAGACAGGCAGACATTCCTCAAAATGATTGAAATATATTTTATCACTTATTCCAAAACATCTACATTTTTTTTAATCTAAAAAGTAACAGACATGTTAGATTTACCATCTTATTATATGTATAGAAGAAAATTGATAACAAATTGTAGGCAGGTTTCTATATAAGATACTCAACGAACTAGCACCTGTAAATTGTCGAAGCACGGAGGAAAATGCTAGTTCAGTATTGTTGCCAGTATGGCAGGATGGCAATGTGCCAAAATGTAGCTAACTATGAGGCAGTCTACGGATACGGTCGTCATCAAAAAGATGTATACCTCGTACTCAGGGTTGCCAGATGTGGAACTTGAATTTAGAAAACACTTGTTTATATAAGTTGAAGTCACGCTTATCTCATTCTGTCGTGCTTATTTATTTTTTTCGGTGCGTAATATGGTTTTGTTTCTTTCTCTCTATATTCAACTATTTTTGATAAGTTCGCACCGGAAACGGGACGTTAATAAATCGTGCGTGTAAATAAAACGTTATAGTATCTGTAGTCCGGTGAAGCTGTGAAGACCCTGCCAGGTCAATAGCGTAGTCAGTTCGAGAAAAAAAAAAGTTATAGTATGATTGGACCTAAGTTTTTAACACTAATTGCGCACGAAGGAATTTTACCAATTTTAAAGAAAGAAAGAAAGAAAGAAAGAAATATATTTATTGCCATAGTATAAGCGTACAAAAAAACCTTAACCCTAAAATAGTAAAACTATGACAAAGAGACCTAGCGTCAGCGTATTGCCGCCTTTGAAAACAGCGCTGGTTTTCAGCTAGGCCTCAAAATTTCACGGATGAAATACCAGTAAACATTACTTATTATTATTATTAACTTATTTATGCAGATAAAACTTGTATCTTATATGATTTGTGTTAAAATGTAATTAAAAATGATTCGTAATAAGTTAAATGATTATAAGAGAATATTATAAAATAACGTCCTTTGCCACGTTTGTCTTTCTGTCTGTTCGCGATAAACTCAAAAACTACTGAAAGTGATTTTCACTTTGCGGTTTTCACCATGTTTAATTAATTTTTTAAATATAAATTTGCTTTTCGCCTGTAATTGGGGAGGTATATTATTCCAAATTTTTGACGCCGCATATTTGAAACTACCTTCATAGCCTACTGATTTATGTTTAGGAAGGGATACAGTGTTTCTTTGATGTGAAATATATATTGGAGCAACGTGGCAGTATAGTATCTTTGTTGCAGTGAGACGTGGTAGCAGTCAATCTATTCCAGACAGAATTGCAAAGTAACGTCTTCTTCAATCAGAAACTACAGTAAGATCCGACCTAAGAATTAAATCCCAATTGCGTCCGAAAGAGTTTTACTTTTTGATGTGAAATATATATCGGAGCTACGGGCAGTTAAATCGAACCCTGTGCCATCACGGCAAACGGCATGACGTTATCTAACTCTGTCATGTTCCCTCTATGTCAGTGCTCTCAATTCTTATGTGTGCGCGCGCGCGTATTTTATAGATTTTGAAGTTTTTCTTTCAAATATTATATAATATATAAGTTCTGTAATAATTATGGTATTTAAAATAATAATAATAAAAACATCTTGATATTATTTACGGAACTCTTTTTTTTAATTATTTAACGTCATATTTTCTTTATTGGTTAAGTTAATTATAAACTCTAATATTAATTAAAAGTTTTGCATCTACTGGGCGTCTTGTACCGGCGATTTTTTTAACATCAGTTTTATATTATACTAATCGATGCCCGCGACTTGGATCTCGTCAAAGTAGTTTTGTTGTTTAATGGGAGCTACCAGTTTTGTATAGATTGTAGTTTATTTTATTATAATTTTATCATTACTGCTTAACCTCAAAATTCCATTTAACGATGTTTAGTTATAAGGTTTCTTGTATGTTTATCCCTATGGAAAATGATAACAATATTTTACCGGGACGATCTTCTGAAAACTCTTTTATAACAATAACAGTAAGGTTCAGGACAGGTTCAGTAATTTTAGACTTTAGTTCAGACAAACAACAGGCACTTTAGTATTAATTATGTATAGATGTAACCTATACACATAAACCTTTTATTCTTAAATTCAAAATAGGAAAACTTTTTCGTGTGACTCAGGTTTCGAGATTCGCCCCGCACGAGTACGTACAGTACTCGGTGTTTTAATTGGCACGTCGCGAAGAAAACTAAAACATCCAGTTAAGATCGATTTACTCGCTACGGTTTTGTAAAACGTTCTCTCTATCGCACAGCGCAATGACTGCGTTAGACTAAGAAACTGAACTTAACCGACGCCTTCTTCGTCGTCGTCTTCGACGTGCCAAATCAAAAGCCGAGTACAGTATACGTTATAAACGATAAAGTGTTCCAAAACTCATTGATAACAGTGAGTCTGTTCAAGTAAATTCATTTTTTATATCAAGATATTTCCAATTTCTTCAACTATCTTAATCAAATGTAAAAATGTTGGCCAGTGGCATAGAGTTTGTTGGTTCAGAACTCTAGAAATAAGACTTTCGAATTCGTACGAAAAGGCTGACCACCCTAATGGTGCTATTAAATTGTCTGAAACTTTTATATAGAATTTCTTTATACGTCTACAGTACTGTGTCGTATGAGGACTGTTAAAGCTAGTTTTGATGATAATAACTGTCGTTTTTATTCGTGATATTCAGTTGTAAAGAAATAAGAGATCACAATCTTATTAATATTATAAACAATCTGTACCCGCGACTACGTTCGCGTGGAAATAAATGTAAGGCATATTAGATTTACATTCCTATCATAAGTATAGAAGTAGGTACAATAACTTTTGATAAAATGAACTGATTTTAATGAAACAAAGACTAAATGTAACTTGAGGATATTTTGGGAGGTTTTGGGAAAAATAACGCACGATTGTAGCAAAGTAAATAGATTTAATACGAGCACAATGAGACAGTGTGAAGTAGTTAACATAAAAGGAAAGTGACATCTACATTGAATGGTAAAGCGACCAAAATGTAAAGTTTCTATTAAATAGTAAAGTGGCGCCACCTGACATCATCATAACATTTGACATTCTTAACTAGTTTGGTTTATATTATTTTAACAGTTATATTATCATGAACGCAATACTTTAGCAGTCATGCGTGTCCAAACAAACAGACAGAAACACAGATATTTCTAAAAATAATTAAAATGTATTTTATTACTTATTCCAAGACGTACAGACACGTTTGATTTATATTTTTATTATATGTATAGATAAGAAAGTTTGTGAGTTTGGATGAATGTTTACTCTTTCATGCAAAAACTAAGTACTGAACATAATGTAATACTGTTTTATACATCAGAATTACTAATGCGCTAGCTATCCTTATTAATATCATAAATCCAAAAGTTCGTTTGTTTGTTACACTTTTATACCTTAACTAATCCACCGTTTATCATGCACGTAGTCACGGGTGACATTTGAACGCTTGCAGTGTTGATCATACGTGTTGGGAGAATCTCGCTTTACAACGGTCGTCTTGGCGCTCTACCATCTTTAAAAGTGTTGCAAGGTTTGAGGACAATCGTTTGCAAATAATTGACGATAAACGCCAAGTATTAAAACATAGACCGAAACCTTCTTACACGTATACATACAATCAAAATGGCCAGCTCCACTGCTCTGTATGTGATCGGATTTTCAAGAGCAAGTTTGGTTTCGCAAGTCACATTAGGGCCCACGCTCGAAAGAAATGAAACGTTTTGGAGTCGCTGTCATCGAAATCGATGAGGAGGACTATATATATATAGTCACGGGTACAGAAAAGTACACAGGGTACCTTTTTCATCCAGAAAATATACTATTAATGAAGAATAGATCAAATATACGGTATTTCAAGCGAAGCCGCGAACTAATGCTAATAATTTATAAAGATATTGTTTAAGTGAACCAAAATATAAAACAATAAGACTATAAGTCACAAGTTACTTTAAAAAATCAACCAACATAAGAATGTTATTAATGCTTTTCATGTCACTATAATTCGTCACCAGAAGGCGTTATATTTCATTGTCATTAACCCTTGGTCTGTCCAAAATCATAAGGGCTTAAACTCCATGCAAAAGATTGTTGGTAGAATAAGTTATAAAAAAAATTTGTGTATATTACAAAATCTGAATATCTTGAACAATAAAAAGTTATGTAATGTAAAATTATAATTTAAAAAAATTGGCTAGTTTAAAAAATCATCATCCGTCATTTTGGAATCTGGGTCTTGTATAATCGTTTTGTTGTGTATACGTGCTGGCACATTAGGTTACTATAGTAATAAAGAATGTTATAAAAAAGTGTGACATATAACAAGGAATAAAAGAATGAGCTTCTGAATCATATTCGAGTATTTTATTTTATATTACAAAAAGTATCGCCGATAGATTGATGTGAATCGTACAGTCTTAAAAAATCAGCGGATTTAAATTTTATAATGTAATTGCGATCAAAGTCGGGAGCGAATTCTAGTAATTCATATTTTAGCTTCAATAATAATATGTAAGTAAGGTGACGTGACCTCATTCCGATAGTGATATTCTTCACGTCTTCTCTTTACGTAACCGATTCATGGCTTACGGCGAATAATGGGGAGGATTTTTGGTAAAGAGCAAGAACGATATTGGAATGAGATATATATTTTATAGACACGAGTTGTATGTACTTGCTATAAACAACAAATGTTTTAAATATTACATTGATTTTGTTGTTTTTTTTTTCAAGTTTCAAGACGATTTTGGATATTTTTAAAAATTTTGAACGACCTCTAAAACATTTTTTTTTATCTGCGTTTTATATGGGACTCTTAAAACATGATAAACTAACATATTTTCGTAAGAAGCTCGAAGAAAAAAAAGTCGAGGCCGTCATAAGGACTGCCGACAGAAGTGAAAACTCAAAATTATATTCTCTTTTGAATTTTTAAACAAATTATAGTCTGATATATTTAAATGTCATAATTTGTGTACCTATTAAAATTATTAACATTAATCTGCTTTTCACTTCGAATTATATACATTGTTATACAGTTTATAGGTTAATCAAGGCGGCACAGTCTGAATACAAATTGTCAATATTAATACAAAGGTATATTAGAACATAGGCTACTGCGCGTCGCTAGTCTGACGCAAACCACGCAACTTCAATGCGGTGGTCACGTTTATTGGTATGTCGCTTTTATTTCACTAGTTTCTGCCCGCGGCTACGTCCTTGGTGAATAGTTACTTTGGGCTAACACGCAGGGAACACGCTCACAAACGGAAAAATTGGTCTTAGCGTAACGATATATAGCCTATAGACTTCCTTGATAAATGAGCTATCTAACACTGGAATAATTCATATTCAAATCTGACCAGTAGTTCCTGAGATTACCCCCTACAAGCTCACAAACTTTACCTCTTTACAATATTAAGTATAGATTAATAAGAATACAAACGAAAACAGAAAAAAGGTGCGAAGCAAGAATCTGCAGAAACAAATTAGAAAGTAAAACAATGTATATATGGGCGCGACTGTACTGCCATCTGGTTTCAATTTATGTAACTAACAAATAAAATCAAAGCGTCTGTAGTGCCATCTATCAGCTAACTCGGAACTTAACTAACACGTGAAATATTATTACCAACTCTTTGTTATAAATTGAATGAAATATAGAATAAATTGTAATTCATAATTTAGAATCAATTTTAGATAATACCGACGTTAAATTAACCTTAAAGGATTATCCTTTTAGTCTGCAACATTCATGATCTTAGATATAAAATGGAATATTTCCGGTGTACATTTGTTATAATTATTTCTAGATAATTAAACGAATTCAGATATATTTCGACTTATAATTAAGAATTAAAATAGTTGTAGATTGTTTTGTAAACTGTTAATGTTGCCTATGTTTGTAATTAAGAAAATATGTTCTATTATTGTCAAAGAAAAAGAGATATAGGGTAGTTTAGTGAGTTACGAATGAGCAATATAAAAGTAAAGTTAGATTCAGTTAAAAACACATTCTTTGTACGATTATTGAAAGGTGACGTTGTTGAGAAGGAAAATATATTGTAATTCTGACTAGTAGTGTCGTTTCTGTGATGAATCCTCGTGAGAGTTATCTGGAGCACGCTCTTACGCCGACATATATATACCCTTTATAATTGTTAATTACTCTACATAAGATTGCTTTAAGCGCATTTACCGTTAAAATAAAAAAAAATATAATCATAAAAATTAAAAAGAAAAGTAGTCAAATAGGTGCAGATGTTCTGAATTTTATTTATAGAGATTTATTAGCGAAATTACGCGAATTCAGATTAAATAAATACGTATTATATATCTAGTTCATTAAATATATTTATAATTGATTACAGTAATTCAAATAATGTAGAAATATGAAAGCGGTAAACTTCAAAGACGAAGTAATACACTCATATTTTTTATAACACGCACTCCTTACTCATATCCATCCATGTGATACATGTACTATCTATTCAATAAGCTCACGACATACTCCGTAAACTCGGAAAAGTGTCTCAAATAATAAATCTCTCATAACAAAAACATGTATATATTTCACCTTGTAAAATATTACTGTCGGAACTGAGTAACTCGAATTTGTTTTTCACCAAAAAACAATATCAAAGAACTAGAAGCACTTTATTATTGTTTTTAGGATTGTAGTCTATTTGTAATTTTATAAAAGCGAATGTGAGTTTGTTTCTATGTTACGTTTTCATTTTTTAATTATCATGAAATTGTACACAAACATTGTCAGGAGTGCGGAAAAGGCCATACCGGCCTTCATAAAAAAAGCATTGTTCCCGAGGTTAAGCCTATATTAAACTGAGCAAAGCGGCGAGCAGGAGCTAGAATAAAAATAATACGCAAAGATAATTTGTAATTTGAATCCTGAAAAAAAAGAACCGCAAATACAGTCCTCGGGAATAGTCTAGTAAAGTTGGCTAGTTTTCTGGTACATAAAAATGGCAATATAGCAAGCAAACCATAATCTTGAAGAACTTAGTTTTTAACCGGAACTGTGGTGCCGCTCAAGCAGGCACTATAAATACCCTACGAAAGCTGAAGCCTATATAAAAATAGTAAGGCTAAAAGAGCCCATCAGACTTCGTAAGTATATAATAATAATCATTAATACAGTGGTACAACAAAATAATCCCAAGGAGGGTTGATGTCAGGCAGGCGGCCGATCGTAAAAATTAAGTCAAATCATATACTACAACATGACAAACACGTTTTACCGACCCTACTTATGTGGGATAAGGGTAAGAAGAAGAAGAATTTATAATGGAAAGGACAATGAAATTTAATGAAAAGTAAGTAAATGAGACAAATTGTCACTTCGTAAAAAGCATAGGTGCCAACTATCAATGTTTTCCCACATACAGTTGTACTACAAGAACATCTCTCAGGTTCGGGTTTCCTCACAATGTTTTTTCCTTCACCGTCAGCCGATAGTGTTACCAATTTAAGTTGGTAAATGTACGCGAATTTTGAAAATTTCGTTGGTACATGCTGGGGTTCGAACCTGTGGACATCGAAATAATATTCCACCGGTGTAATCACTGACCACCACGACTTAAATTATGCTGGGGTTTATAGATCTTATGTACATACATTGTTAAAATTTATAAAACCCCGAAAAACTATGACTCGTTTTTCACATTTTGGATGGATTTTATAAAGATTTTTGCCTGCAACTTTCATTATTTTTTTCTCGAACTGACTACGCTATTGACCTAGCAAGGTCTTAACAGCTTCACCGGACTACTAAGGCGAGCCCTTAAGGCACTCAGCCGATTAGAACTCTGAAACTTTCAAATTACACTAACTTATATATTAAGTAACTTGTTATGCATAATAAACTGCGTAAAACAAGCATCAACATCAACAAAAAGTCTGATTCACGTCGCGAGAATTCTGATACTGCGATGCCGCTTTATAAATATATTAAAAAACGCCATCTATTGATGCACACACGACCTAACAAATACTAATTTGTATAGACACGTTTCGTAGAATCCTCTTAAGTAATGACTTAAGAGACAACTTTCAATGGCAAGTAATCATCGGTTCCATTATAATTGATAATTATTTGATAACAGATCTGACATATTAATTGTAAGTAATCTACGAATGTCACTTCAAACTTAATGACATATGAATAACCTGTATAATATTTATTAATACAGGTAGCAATGAACCTTAAGCAATTACTTCTACGTAGACTATTCAGTACACGAATGAGGGTACCCGATGGACTTATTGTTAAGGGTGTACAGTGAACTATGAATAGAATAATAATGATCACGGGTAAATTTCAATCCAACAAACTAAATGTATATATCTATACAAATAAATAAAATATAAGTGTCTGTTTGTAATGTGAAAATACCAGTTTTTACTAATTGCATTATATTAAAAGTTTATACGGTATTTATAACAATTTTTTTTTGTCTGTTTGTTGGATTATTCTACTAATCTCCGAAACGGTTGAACCGATTTTAACGGAACTTTCACTGGTAGATAGATAATAATTTAATCGTAGAAAAAAAATTAGGCTTTTACGTAAATATAATAAGGAACTCGAAACAATGGAATGGATTCTTTTTTGAATTTTTAAATCCATTATAGTGAGACTTATTAAAATTCCATAATTTTAAAATTGAAATAAATAACACTAGTCTGGTTTACAGATTTAGTGGTACTCGGAGCAATAATTATTATATTTACATTTTTATACAGTTTATCAATTGTTCAATACGTCATGAACGTGTCGAGAATATTGGTGACGTGAACACATAAGTTTTTACAGTACCAAATAAGTTTTACCTACGAAATCGCTCAACGCGGTTAGCTTCAATATTACACTGCGAGGAACACACACCTACTTGCGCGGCATAGAGTAACGAAGCTGCGAGTAAAGTAAGCGGTTTCATAATTCTATGTTGCGCGGTATAGTGTACCTATACATTATCATACCACTCTTTTGTACTGAACTGATTTCACTTCAACGAATTTATGATTTTGTAGATGGATTTGAAGCGATCAAGGCTCACAGTTAGCGTTTCGGTTATGGTGCTGACCGACATATATTCGAATCTTTGCATATGAGCCTTAGTTTTGGGTCAAGGAAATTATTATAGGCTGTCCTGCAACCCTCAAGTTGAAATTCTGTCGCCAAAATTATATACAAAATTGTTAAGTCGTTTGAGTTTAATTCAACTATGCGACCAGACAGACAATATTTATTTAATCTCATATATATTTGAATGTCATATATTACGTGATTATATATGATTATTTTAAACATAAAGTATTGTTCAGAATGAAATCACGATGCGAAATTTTTTTTTTTACTATTATATACAAAAACCTTCCTCATGAGTCACTTTATCCATTGATGAATACCACATTAAAATTCGTTGAGTAGTTTTTGAGTTTATCTCACTTTATCCATTGATGAATACCACATTAAAATTCGTTCAGTAGCTTTTGAGTTTATCGCGAACAGACAGACAGACAGACGCGGTAGAGGACTTTGTTTTATACTATGTAATGATATTATTATTCTATATATGGTAGAGCTACGCTGAAGCTATTACTGGTTTCAGCATGAAAGGGTCGGCTCGCCCGTGGGTACTACCACCCTACCCACAGAAACACCGACGTGAAGTAACAGTGCTCTTGCATTGTTGCGTTTCCTTCGGTCAGTAAGAGCACTGGAGACTCGACTGCGCTCCCCCTTCCCCCCTCTCCCTCCCTTCACCAAAACACAGGCTAGCAACGCGCTTACCACTTCCCTGGTGCTACTAGTGTCTATGGACGGTGCTGATTACTTACCATCAGGTGACCCGTCTCTTCTTTTGCCTCCTATAATTTAAAAAAAAAAAAAAAATTAACTGAGTTACAAATATAGTTATTACTATTTCAAAGATTCCGTTTCTTCTGATTTTACAGTAACACTAAGTTTTCTATGAAGAATAGACAACCATGCAGTTCATCTGGTTTTAAGTAGTTACCGTATCGTATAGCTATGTGAAACAAACTTTAGTAAGACCGTGGTCTCGAAATCAATTATAATAGGTTGGTACTCCTGAGAACTGAGTTTATATTGTCCAACTTATTGGACTGAACACGATAGCGTGAATACTGCTTTATGATACAAATAGGTGTAATATACTGCCCCCGCGTTGTTTTGTACAGTGATTCTTCTAATACCACATCTAATAGCTACACTAAAGTATGCTATCAACAACAGTGACATCATATATATTGTTGAGAGTGTCGCGACGGTATCGTGAAGCCGATCAATTGCTCAAATTGAGCCATTCTCGAATTACAGAGGAGCGCGATAAGTTTAACTACAGCTTTTATTGCGGTGCGCTAAAATGTCGTACAGTTTTTTTGGAACGAAGTTTCTTTACGTGGCCCTCTTAAGATTTGACTGATAAGATCGTCACGTAAGGAGAAAGCGTTATGCTCCTCAATGTGATTTTCTCTCTCATCTCGTCTCTATTGTATAAGTGTGTGCGCGGGCGAATATCAAAATTCAAGCATACGAGCGCGACGGATTATTTTTTTATATATAGCAGGCAAGCGGCCCTCTTAAGATTTGACTGATAAGATCGTCACGTAAGGAGAAAACGTTATGCCTCTCAATGTGATTTTCTCTCTCACCTCGTCTCTATTGTATGAGTGTGTGCGCGGGCAAATATCAAAATTCAAGCATACGAGAATCGTACGTGACGGATTTTTTTTTTATAAATAGGCTAACGAACAGGCGCATCATCTGATGTTAAGTGATCACCGCCGTCCATAGACACTAGTAACACCAGGGGAGTTGCAAGTGCGTTGCCAGTCTGTGTTAGGGGCGAGGGGAGAGGGGGCATGGGAGATGGATCTCCGGCGCTCTCACAGACCGAACGAAACGCAACAATGTAATCACTGTTACTTCACGTTTGTTTTCTATGAGAGTGTGTGTGAAACCAGTAATAGCTTCAGCGTTGCTTTACCACCTACAAAAACCTCTTTTTATTTTTTATTTATTGTATAACCTCAATACTGATCGCGTGAACATTTGACTAAAACTTGTTTTCATTTAGATTTTTTTATGCAAATTATAAGTCACTATTTTGTAACCAATTTTTAACAAAGAAATATATTTACTAAAATATAAATATATAGCCAATACTAAGATTACCCCGAATGAACACAGATACTGCATTAAAATAAAATAATCAAAAATACTTTTATACAATAAAAACTATGCAACGTGGTCCTTCAATCTATTATGGAAAACTAAACGAGTAATAATTAACTTCTTGGTATTCATGTTACAGGCTATAAATTTTAAAGCAGAATAATTTAAATCACTATTTCAAGCCTGGTAATCAAAAGATAAGGCGAAATGAAGTCATCGACGGTCTAGGCAGCATTTTATCGCCGGTATAAAACGGAGTAAGATCTCTAGAGAGCGGGCCGCGCCCTCATTGCTATGTATCAGATAGGACCGGCTTTACGGAGCCCTGTAATCTATATATATCTCTGTACTATATTTCAATACAAAATCCAATATCGGGTGCGCGTTGAAGATTCAATGTTTTAACGCCTCTCGCTATTGTTTCTATATTCTATGAAATAGTCATTTCACCAGAGCCGGATTGAGGTAGCACAGTGTCTATTATGTAATACAGCTAATATTAGTAGGTGGCTCTGGCCTCCAGGTTTTGTATGGTTATAAAATTGGTAGGTAATTATGAAATTGTGAAAAGCATACGCTAGGTACGCTCACAGTAACCACGCGTCACTTACTGTTACTTATTGAATAGTTAGATTGTCTATCTCCGGAGGCCAGCATAAAATTAAAATGTATTACTAAAACTTTCCCTGGTAAAATAAGCATTCAATACCCAAAATTCCATCGAAAACGGATCAGTAAGTAGTTTTTGAGAAAATTGCGAACAGTTTGGGGGTGTAAGTGTTGAATAACGTTATAAGATTTGAGACATCCAAGCCAACCTCACCTGCACGTGGTGCACCCTGCTGAATAACGAACGAGGCAATGGCGAAAGTGGGGTGGTAGTTGGTAGGGTTTTACAGCTTGATTGGGTCGCAACCACCATGTATATGGCGAAAAAGCCCGTCATAGTGATTCGATTCTGCGGGTCGCGTTTCAGGATCAGCCTGTGCATATCCAGCTTTTCGCAGGCCGGCATGACAGCGGCGACCGGCGATGGATAGTGTATCACTCGGTGGTCGTCGTTGTTTTTGGACTGTACTGTGCTTACCACCAGGTTGTATTGTGCTTACCATCAGGCATATTGTAGTCACTTTGGCCGTGCTACAATAAAAATAAAAAAAAACATACATACATAAGGGTCGAATACAGAGTCTCTCTATGTTATAAGTCGATTAAAATGGTTATTAAGCTGTCTTAAAATTACTTTATATATATATATTTTTTTTTTTTCGAACTGACTATGCTATTGACCTGGCAAGGTCTTTACAGCTTCACCGGACTACACTTTATATATATGTTATATGTTGGACACCCAGATATGGGGGTTTGGTAGCGTTTCCTTAGAGAATGTAGCAACTTCGCTGAACTCGAAAACCTTGTAGTAAACGCTTGGGTTGTCGTATGGATCTATAAGCATTTCCACAAGTTCTCCAAGGCTTGCAACATAAAATGTATTGCAGTAATCTATAAGCAACAGTGACCAGTCACCATTAAGCCGTATGGCTGATTTTATTAATACGGTATTAAGCTGTATGCCATATACAGGTTATGGTTCTTTGGGATAAAAAACAAAATAGGCAATAGATCAGATAGAGTCAGAAAATTAAATAAACTGGCAGCCGGAATATAATGTCAGTTATTAGATAAAAGTTGTAATCAATATATAGTAACAATAATAACTCTTTATTGCAAACACGTTGAAAATATACAAAATCAGATACCAGTTTACGATATGTGTACAGTTTGGCGGCCTTATCGCTTAGAGCGATCTCTTCCAGACAAATCTTAGAAGACATTTAATTTTCAAGAAAACCGGATGGTAATATAAATACACTCACAAAATTACAAAAACTATAGATAAATATATTATTATTAATATCAAAGAATGTTGTTCTTTCATAAAATAAATTAATTATACGTGTTTATGAAAAGATAATGTTCTTTGAGATTTTTCTCTAATGGGAATTCAGAATAAAATATTGTTAGAGACGTGAAGAAATAATGTGTACATTGCACCTTGATTTCTTGAAACAAATGATATCTTTCACCTTTCAGTTGTTATGCTCCACTTGGGACCATTATTTTATAAGTAAATATCAATAATTTTTTCAATAACAAATTATATATCATGAATAATTAAAAGACTAAAATCTACTTTATTATAATTATCTTTAATAGATATTTTACAAAATAAAAGGGTTGGAAGACTGACATTATTTACAAGTATATTTTGTTAATTCTAATGTACGTTGTATTGTAAGAAATAGTGTCTTCAATAAAAAGTTTCTGAACATCTCTATTCTATTCAATAACGATATTCCAATTGCCAAGGTAATTTTGTAAAAATAAATTCTTGCTGCTGAAAAGCGTACAATCGAGAAGTTAAAAGATCGAGTCTACAAACTTCTCGAAAGTTCGAAAGGCAAAGGTCGAAAAAGTTTGCAGCCTCAAAAGTTGAAAGCGGAACGGATCTAAAAACGGTCGGTGGCGCCCACGTAAAATATTGACTCGTAACTAGAATCCATAAGGGCAGCCTCTAGTGATCTCAGAAGGTGTCTGTTACAGAGTTACACGTTAATAACTTCTATTTTAAACGTACAATATTCCCAAATCACGTGGATTTTTATATTATTTATTTATTACATAGTATAAAACAAAGTCCCCTACCGCGTCTGTCTGTCTGTCTGTTCGCGATAAACTCAAAAACTACTGAAAGTATTTTCATGCGGTTTTCACCAGTGGATAAAGTGATTCATGAGGAACGTTTTGGTATATAATTTGTCAAGGATATTTTTTATAACCAGGGCGGGACAACGTCTGCCGGACCCGCTAGTATAGTATAAAATGAAGTCGCTTCCGCTGTCTGTTCCCTTAGATCTTTTAAACTATTTCTTTTAAACTGAACGGATTTTAATACAGTTTTACGGGATAGATCAAATTAATGCACTACAGAATTGTATATCTTAAAAAGATCGATAAAAAGTGCGTGATAGTATATATTTAGCTATAAAGGATAACCCTCAGTAACCATTATTATCTTTTTACAAAAGTAATTACCAAGTTATTTACAAACAAAGTAATTACAAGTGTTATTTACCAAGCTAATTTGTACAATACAGTATTATTGCTTATCCAATTAAATACATTATACATGTCATGTAGATCAAAACTGCCCTTTATCCGTGCGAAGCTGGGGTGGCTAGTTGTTATTTAAAAGTGTAATACAGAACGATCCAACAACAAAGGAGGATCTGAGTAGGAGTGACCTATATCCCGCAACTTACTTAAATACGAAAAGAAAGAGAAAACCGCAACAAGCTTCTTTGTAAATCGTTTCTTCAGAGAGTTTAAAGTGACAGCTGTCAGATTTCCTTTCATTTTAACACAAAGATTTTAATGTATACTTTTTGAGATAAAATTATAACGTAAAGAACACACACACAAACGCGAAAAGTGACTGCGTCGTTGAGTACACGGATAGAGATATTATTCCATTAATGTTTTTAATTTGAAAATCTATCGACGAGTACATATTAATACAGAAAAATAATAAAAAGCTACATTTTATTGGCTACATCCGTTTTAAATACTCTGAACAGAATAAAAAACACCTGTGTATAAATTTTCATACAACTAAACAAGTATTATACAAAGACTAAAATATATGTTTAAAGATATATTAACATTAGGATTCGCGTGCCGTGTATGCCCCGGAGGCCACCAGTCAATTCCACGTCGAATTCACAGAGGATGCGCGTATCTATGAAGTGACGTCACAACATACATTCTCATTTTACTCCAACAGGTACCTGTTATGATATAGACCTAAGTCTAAACGCTAAATATCATTATAACATATGCGCAATATAACTTTTATCAGCTGATGATATATTATATGATTCCACACAATTCAGGTGTGGTGTTAACTGTTCCGTGACTTATCTTTATAACTAGCATTTGCCCGCGACTTCGTTTACGAGGAAGGTGAAAATATGTTTAAATAACTGTAGTCCGGTGAAGCTGTTAAGAACTTGGTAGGTCAATAACGTAGTCAGTTCGAAAAAAAATAATTAAATAACAGGTAACTTAACCCCGATTTTCAAACATTCTTCATTGGTGCTCGCTCCTATTGGTGATAATATACCTACAGCCATCCTAGATAAATGAGATATCTAACACTGAAATAATTTTTCAAATCGGAGCAGTAGTAGGTACTTGAGATTAGGGCGTTCAAGCAAACATACTCTTTCGCTTTACAATATTAATATAGATAGAAGTATATATTCTTTCGTCAGTGTGTATGTGAGAGAACTCCTAAACGGCTGGAAAGATTTGTGTGTGTACAGGTGGATTCAAGATTTTTTAAGATTTTTTATTATCAAGGCAGGACAACGTCAACTTTACAATATTAGTATAAATAGAAGTATATATTCTTTTGTCAGTGTGTATGTGAGAGAACTCCTAAGCGGCTGGAAAGATTTTGATGATTTTTTTTGTGTATTTTCAGGAGGATTCAAGATCTTTTAGGATTTTTTTATTATCGAGGCAGGACAACGTCAAACGCCAGCTAGTAGCAATATCAATCGTTTGAGTAAAACTTATTTACGGGAATCTTTACATTTAGAATATCGTTTAATTTCCGATCACGAATGTTAAAATATTATCCATACATTATTAACAAATAATAAATACAAATAAATAGACCGTATCAAACAAAGCCGCCATATGTGTCCGTCTGAATGTTCGCATAGATCTTCTAAAATATGTATCGAATTTTGATACAGTTTCTACTAACACTTATAGTATTTCTTCCCAAAAGGTTATATGTATGATACATGTATATTATACTAATAAAAGATCGATGTATTGTAATTAAATTGTAAACATAATTTGTGGCAACTAACATTTCCTCATTTTAGAAATCGTTCTCGAACGAACTAACAATATTTCACATGTCAGTTTAACTACTTTCATTGCCTGTTGCTCTTTTAAAGGTCGTAAACAATATTGACGAATATAAATGATTGTAATCTCAAAAATACTTTATTCACACGTTGAGAAAGCATTTACGTTAAAACACTCTACCGGTTCGAAAAACCATCCAGTCGTCGAGAAGGACCGTCAAGAAACTCGTATGTAGATAATACTTTTGTCCTGCATATTTAAAAAATAATGCATTATAATAACAATAGTTTTAAGCGGATGTAAAAAGAGGCATGCTATTTCTAGGCATCATCATCGTTCATATATTGGTCCAACTTATACATTTCGATATTAAAACACGCTTGACATAGTGCTTGAACTTACTGGTCGTCCATTTGGTTAATCTGCATTGGGACTTTATTGCCAACACAACTATCTAAAGAACTGTTACTGGTTCTAAATTGCGCCTGAATTTATATTTGTCTATAGTATTGAAATCTTGCAAATACTTGACGAAATCTAG
>MU161537.1:19863-43970 GCA_015888305.1 Antheraea pernyi | reverse complement strand
CAAAAATACCGCTCAAAGCGCCTGAAAGACTTGAAACACACCAACAGACAAAAAATAATTGTTAAACTTTGAATGACTTTTCTGGGAAAAAAAAAGGATTGTGACTTTTGTTTTTAATCAGCGATGTATTAAGACCTAACCATAAATGAACTCTTGCGAGTTTTTTTTTAGATTTTTTAATATAAATCCGTGTTAATATAAATCAGACTAGAAAAGCCTACAAAAGTGCCTCGCGGCCCAAGCACGCATTTCGGAATTAGTCATGATGTGTTAACAGCTGTGCGCCTGCATTATGGTATGCAGTAGACATTATGTAATGATTCATCTTGTTCGAGATTGCTCAACGGCTTTAAGAGAAATGTCGCAAGTGGCCTTGCATCTCGGATACTGACTGAATAAGGTATGTCAGACTGTAAGAAACGTAATTATTCTAAACTGTCTACCCATAAATATGGCATGCCTCGAGGTGTGCTCAAACGGTCGATTGAGGGTGCCTTTTGACTTGATTTCGAGAAAAAACGGTCGATTGTGGGTGCCTTTTGACTTGATTTCGAAAAAAAATTACTGATATATATATAACGGTAACTAAAACAAAATGTAATGAATAAATAAGTAAAATTTATTTGATCCGTAATTAGACCAGAATAACCCCCTCTTCACCTTTTATTATAATAACACCCTACTAACCCCAAAAGGCGACTATATCAAAGGGACGCGGGATACATGTGAAAAAAAAAGCGGAAACAAAAGCTGTTCTGATCTCTGGCGGGAGTTACCTACACCTTTTTTTTTTAACATGGGGAAATCCCTACTGATTCCCACCCTAGCCGGGCAGCTGAGGGTGGGGTATGTCCGACTTGCACGGACTAAAACCCCACGGTGCCTTCAATCACCCATAGGCTGGGGAGCAGGAGCTGCCGAACTGGCAATACGTCTACTCCCGAGTTATCTACACATAGCTACACGACAATCCTGCATTGCACGTACTTGCAGCCTTTAAGAGTCGATCGATCATACTCTAACAATATTTAGGTGGTGCCTAAGCAGTTCAAGTTTGGGCTCCCCTGCCTCAGAAAATTCCCAATATGAGAAATACAAGAGTATCTCTGTGCAGTGATACTATTAGTTTATTTAATGATTATGCATATACTAGCAGGCACGGCGGACGTTATCCCGCCCCGATAATAAAAAAAAACCTTGACAAATTATATACATACCTTTATCATGAATCACTTTATGAACTGGTGAAAACCGCATGAAAATCCGTTCAGTATTTTATGACTTTATCAGGAACAGAAAGAAGTGGTAGATGGTGTTTTATAATTTGTAACGATTTCTTTGTAAGAGAGAGTGAAATGAAAATGAAAAATGAATTAAATACTTGTTTTGGTGACAAATGCATTTTCTACACTGAAAAGAGTTCAATGCCCCAAGTATTTTTATTTTTTTTATGTCATAGGTAGCAAACGAACAGGTGGGTCACTTGATATTAAGTGATCACGACCGTCCATGGACACTAACAACACGCGCGGGGTTGTAAGTGCGTTGCCACCCTTTGGGGAGAAGGGTTAGGGGAGGGACAGGGAGAGGAGACAGGAGTGGGGAGGGGAGGTGGGCCTCCGGCGCTCTCACTGACCGAACGAAACGCAACAATGCAAGCACTGTTACTTCACGTCGGTTTTCTATGAGAGGATAGTACTACCCCGGGCGAGCCGACCCATTCATGCTAAAACCAGTAACAGCTTCAGCTGGCTCTACCACCATTAAAATCTTTCAATTAACCTACACTATTGTGAAAAAAATGCTTATGTGTAACCTAGGTTTATTACAACATAAACTATACTTTTATTATGTAACTAGCTACTGCCTGCGGCATTGTCCGTGTGGAATAGTTACTTCAAGCTAATGCTAAAACGCAGTACAAGCTTTCAAAAGGAAAAAAACACCAATTTTGAAACATTCTTTATTGGTGCTCCACTCCTTTTGGTCTTACTGTGATCTTTTATAGTCTTCCTCGACAAATAAGTTATCTAACACTGAAAGAATTTTTCAAATCAGAAAGGTAGTTTCTGAGATTAGAGCGTTCAACCAAACAAAGAAATCCTTCAGCTTTATAATAATTACAATACTTGCAAAGGGTAGTAGAGTGAAACCTATGAATAGTGATGTATTACAATAAACCTAACAGTGTATCTACGGCAACCATTTAGGATTTGTAAAGAGCACTGGCAGGATCAACAATACTATAATTATTAAAAAAAAATGATAATTAATTTTCATAAACAGTCATAAATTATCTTGCTCAAATTCATATTTTTAAAAAATTCAAATCTGTATTAAAAATGGTGTCCATCATAAATAGAGATAGGTATACTGACAGGCCTAATGGCACAATGGTAGTAAGCCTTACTATGATGGCTAAGAGGTAAGCAGGTGTCATGAACTCATGAGTTGATAAAAAAGTGTGTGTGTGTACTTATGTACACATGTTAGAAGTTATACTTCTTTGAATTAATGAGATAGAAATCTTTTCAAAAATTTTGTCTTTCGCCTTACTCTACGTTTATAGAAAAAACTACACTAAGAATAGAAAAAGTTGACTATAGCTAACTTCAGGTTGTCGATTTTTCATGATGGTGTGCGAGCACATCATAATAACTTCAGGGTGTCGGTTTTTCGTGACGGTGTGCGGGCGCATCATAATAACTTCAGGGTGTCGGTTTTTCGTGACGGTGTGCGGGCGCATCGTAAAAATTTACTCTCATTTTTCCCTAACACACCAAAAGAAGTATAACTTCAATAATACAATGATATGTATTTCTCAATTTGGCTGAATTTTATTACTCCCACACAGATTTGATGTACTTGTTGTGATTTAAGTATACAAAATATTCAAAAATGTTTTGTGTAATATAATTTAAGAGTTATTAACATATAATTACACTTTAAGTAATAGAAGTACTATGTCTATCTGTCCAGTGTTGTATGTTAAATATATTTATATCATTAAATAGTACAAAGCCCTCTGCCGCATCTGTCTGTCTGTTCGCAATAAACTAAGAGACTACTGAACGGATTTTCACGTGGTTTCCACCTGTAGATAGTGTGATTCACGAAGAAGGTTTAGGTATTAGGTCTATATTTTTTAATTGTAGAAGTCTGGACAATGTCCGCCCAGCCCACTAGTTATATTTATAAAATTGAGACATCATATTTATTTAATTACTCTATATTTAAAGAGTGTAATATGAGTAATTTCCTTTAAAGTTGATCAGTACTGGCTTACGAGGTGATAAACAAATCTTATTAAAGGTGTAAAACAAAAATAAAAAAAAAGAATGATCTGGTAGCATCCTTATACTTCAAATTATAATTAGATAGTTTTTATCATAGCCAATAAATTTACTGTAATTACCATAATCTACTTTGTTATACCAAAGGGTTTCAATATAATGTTTTTTTTTCATTATAGTATATGAGAAGACACTGACAAGGTTAAGTAAGCCACACTTTGAACCTCTGAACTCTTGGCATATCTCGTGGTATAATTAGCCTGATCAGATAATGATTGCATTAATTAAAAATAATATAAATTTACCTGAATAAAAAGTAATAAAAATGTATATTAGAATCTGTAAAGCTGTGGGAAACAAGATAACAAGAGAAAAGGTATTCAATAGAAAATTTTATGAAGAGTGGGGGTTCATTTAAAAGTATAATAAAAACACAACTATCTATGAACACAACACCTTGGAATACCAGACAACACAAGCGTAAGTTAAATATTCACTCATTTGTTTTAATACCACAGTACCACTTTATACAAGAGTCCCTGAGTACTACAAGGGCGTTACGCTTCCCTGGTTCAGAAATTTCACACAGGTATAAAAATATATAGATACTCAGCACAGGGAAATTCAATTCTTGCGCCACGGTAAGGTCAGGACGAACGGAACTATGCTATTATTCACGCTACAGCCCTAAAACCAAGACTAATTGACGCTTTAAAAAAACCACAACGGTTATTATTACGCGCTAATTATTATGTACTGCAATCTGTGAATAATCCTGAGTCATTTAAACAGTAAAAGTTAAAGGAGGTTCTATACAAGGTACTCACCAGCAGTTGAGTTTCTTTATCGCCGATAGATCCGATTGTTTTGATCGCGCAATAACCATCTCCTCAGTCAACCGAGCCATGATTACTTCACAAAAGAACACTCGTTAAAAAACACAGTTTTATTTAAAACAAATAACACAGTGGATTGTTTGCAATAGAACCGTGGTCGCACATCACTCCGCCGGCGCGCAACAACTTCGCACAACGGCGGCTGAGAAAAAACTGAAAACAATGTACGATCTCGCTGGCAACGTTCCACTCACTTTGACGTAAGGAGTGTGCGTGTCCATTTGCACATGACATTATTATTCAAATAAAGTTGTTTTTAACGTGACGCATTGTTACATGAAAGGATGATTTCAATACTTTCAAGGTTTTTTTATCCAACTACCTGTAACTTTGTTATTTGTAATATGCAAATTTAGAGACTCATTTCCAAAAATACCTTACATTACAATGTTTAAAGTTAAGATTACAAGGACACCACTGGTGTTACGTTCAAAGGTTACGTTATAATATAAATATTGCGCAGTTAATTACTAAACTAGTGTTTAGGCCATTATAAGCACAGAGTTCCCAAAGCGATGATGGCTCAATAGGAACGTGCTCCTAAACTGTGTTCATTCGCTGGACTTTAAATCATTTAGTGAGCCTATGCTATATCTAAAAGGAAACATCATTATGAAATCGCACCAAAATATTGTTTTTCAGATTTACATCTATATATGTTAGTGAACGTATTAGTAATAAAAACCCTGTATGGAATAATGTAACTTAATCCTCCTTATACACTTGCTTCGAATTAAATAGGTAGTCATTGTTGCAATAGGCGACATCTAGGTTTACTAGGAATCGCTTTGTCAATGCTTTCCGTAATGCTCTTCATTCAGTTCGTCAAAGAAATAACTCTGCGCTCAAGTGTATGCAGATAGATAGCTTTATAAAACGAATTTACTCATAACATAAAATATGACACACATACACTTCATATAGTATAAAAATTGAGCAGGCACATAGCGTTTAAAACAATTTTCATTGTTACGTGATATTACGACGGATGGATGGATGTGGCTGACTTTATTGTTTAATAAAATGGTACTAGAGGAAGCTATCCCAAACGAATGGCGCGATAGCGTAATAGTGCCTATCTTTAAGAATAAGGGTGATGTGCAGGACTGTGACAATTATCGAGGAATAAAGCTGATGTCACACAGTATGAAGATTTGGGAAAGAGCGATAGCGAGACGAATAAGAGATGAGACTGAAGACACTCCAAATTAATTTGGGTTTATGCCTGAACGTACGACATCTGATGCCATTTTCGCACTTCGGCAACTGTGAAAAAAATACAGACGTGTACATAACAATTTGCATATGGTGTTTGTTGATCTGGAGAAGGCATATGATCGAGTACCCCGAGATGTTCTGTGGTGGGCACTGAAAAAGAAAAGAGTGCCTGAGAAGTACCTACAACTTATTCGTTGTATGTACAGTCAAGCCAAAACACACGTTAGGTCCGAAGCTGGAGTTACCGATAATTTCAATGTGGCTGTAGGTTTGCACCAGGGTTCAGCTTTAAGCCCTTATTTATTCCTTCTTGTTATGGATGCGTTAACATCAGACATACAGGAGGAGACACCCTGGTGTATGCTGTTTGCTGATGATATTGTTCTTGTCGGCGAAGATGCTACCGAGGTCCAGAGTAGGCTGGTAAAATGGCGAGAAAAACTGGAGAATGTTGGTTTGAAAATCAGTAGACTAAAAACTGAACATTTGTTTTGCGACTTCGGTGGTCCATCCAGCTTTTCTCCTATAGCTTTAAATGGTATATCCTTACCAACCTGCTCTGATTTCCGGTATCTCGGTTCTCTGATCCAAAACGATGGTTGCATAGGCAAGGACGTGAGGAATAGGATAAGTACAGGGTGGATGAAATGGCGAAAAGTGTCCGGTGTAGCTTATGACCCACGAATGCCCTTGAAACTCAAAGGGAAGGTGTATAAAACTATTATATGACCAGTAAAGTTGTACGCATCTGAGTACTGGGCGACGAGAGAGACGGATGAGAGAAAACTACACGTGGCAGAGATGCGAATGTTAAGGTGCATGTGTGGTGTAACTAGAATGGATAAGATTAGGAATTAATATATCAGAGGAAGTTTAAAACAGCACCAGTAACAGAGAAGTTAAGAAGTGATAGGTTAGCATGGTATGGGCTTGTTATGAGGTGAGATGAAGACCATGTAACTAGAAAAACTTTAAGTATGACGGTCGATAGATATAAGAGTAGAGGAAGACCGAAAAAAGGATGGATGGATGTGAAAAATGATATGTGTATAAAAGGTGTGATGACTGAGATGACATTTGATAGGCGAGCGTGGAAATGGAAAACATGTTGTGCCGACCCTACTTATGTAGGATAAGGGTAAGAAGATGATGACGTGATATTACGAAGCAACAGCATGTACAAAATCGATTTTACCTCGAACGGTCATTAGATATGTCACATTAAAAATTAATAAGCAATGTGATAACTGGAGCTCTGTCTCTGTAATAGAATGTCTACTTTGTCTTTCTTTGAGACTGCTGCTGATTCGTCTTTATGAGGTAAATTTGTTTTTGCTTCTTTCTTAATTATTGGTACTTTCATTACTTAAGGTACAATCGTATGTGTATCGACTCTTAAATTACGAGGAGGTATAATTACACGAAACATATTCGAGTATTTTATAAATTTAAATCATAATAAGCATATCAAAATTTTGTAGGAGTAATAAAACCCTGTCAAAATGAGAAATACACAGTTTTGTACGTGATATACTTTCGTATGATTTTTTGTTAATGTAATTTTTTTTTTTTCACAAAACTGGTTACAAAAGAGTTTGATTCTGTTGACACTGATACGATAAAGTTGTTACTAATGTAACCTACTAGATGTGAAACTAACGTGCACAATATACGAGAGCTCAAATATTTAAATGAAGTTTAAATATTCAGAGAAAATATATTAAATGAGGTTAAAAAAAATTAAGTACATATTTTTTCCAATTAAGATTTTATTGAGGCTAAAGAACAATGAAAAATATCAAATTTAGATTGTATATTATTGTATTTGTGGCACATTCGGTAGAGGGGCGAGTGTTGTCCAACGTTTGTCGAATGCTTCGGTAGGAAGAATGTTTTGCGATTCTGCAAACGACTGTTGTTCCGTGGTACTGAGATACATATTTGTCCCAACTGATATATATTTGATTTATTTGATTATTATATATATATTTGAACTGTCAACGCGGCTACTTAAAATCTTAAATAGGAAAGATAAATCCAATATGGTTCTACGGGATTGCAACGTTAGTAGATTGTAATAAGCTAAACGTGATTGATATGAGTGTAGAGAGTAGCACTTGTTATCAATGAACGTGAGATGGTATAAAAAACGTTTTTTTACTTGTTCCATTCTGGTTGAGTGCACCTGGTAGGTTGGATTCCAGACAGGACTACAATATTCCAAGATACCTCGTACCAGAGTATTATATATCAACAAGGATATCTTGGGTTCTCTAAATATTTTCGTTTGCCTTGCAATGAACCCAGGCATTTTAGAGGCTCTCTTTATCATCGCATCGTAGTGAGGGTGAAAACTAAGCGTGCTATCTACTATAACGCCTAAGTACATATGCTACTTCTTGAAGTTTGAAACCATTAATGAAGTAGGATACTTGACGCGAATTCCCCTTTTTTATGAACTTTATATGTAAGCATTTATCAACGTTCAAAATCATATTATTTTTGACGCACCAGTGTTGGATACAATCTATATCACGTTGCAAAGAAACAACGTCACTATCATTATTAATTGTTCGATATATTTTTAAATCATCGGCGTACATTTTAAAAGAAGATGAGATATGTTCACACAAATCATTCACGAATATTAGGAAAAACAGGGGCCCAAGATTCGATCCCTGAGGAATTCCCGAGGGTACGATTTTTGCCACTGATTTATAACCATGTACAGAGACCAATTGTGAACGATTACGCAAGTATGATTCACACCATCGCAGTAATGAGCCGTGAATACCAATTTCTGCAAGAAAAAAATAAAATAAATTAAGTACATATTTTTTCCAATTGAGATTTTATTGAGGCTAAAGAACAATGAAAAATATCAAATTTAGATTGTATATTATTGTATGTGTGGCACATTCGGTAGAGGGGCGAGTGTTGTCCAACGTTTGTCGAATACTTCGGTAGGAAGAATGTTTTGCGATTCTGCAAACGACTGTTGTTCCGTGGTACTGAGATACATATTTGTCCCAACAGAAATGAACTGTCAATGCGGCTACTTAAAATCTTAAACAGGAAAGATAAATCCAATATGGTTCTACGGGATTGCAACGTTAGTAGATTGTAATAAGCTAAACGTGATTGATATGAGTGTAGAGAGTAGCACTTGTTATCAATGAACGTGAGATGGTATAAAAACGTTTTTGTACTTGTTCCATTCTGGTTGAGTGCACCTGGTAGGTTGGATTCCAGACAGGACTACAATATTCCAAGATACCTCGTACCAGAGTATTATATATCAACAAGGATATCTTGGGTTCTCTAAATATTTTCGTTTGCCTTGCAATGAATCCAGACATTTTAGAGGCTCTTTTTATCATCGCATCATAGTGAGGGCGAAAACTAAGCGTGCTATCTACTATAACGCCTAAGTCACGAACATATGCTACTTCTTGAAGTTTGAAACCATTAATGAAGTGGGATACTTGACGCGGATTCCTCTTTTTTGTGAACTTTATATGTAATAATTTATCAACGTTAAAAATCATATTATTTTTGACGCACCAGTGTTGGATACAATCTATATCACGTTGCAAAGAAACAACGTCACTATCATTATTAATTGTTCGATATATTTTTAAATCATCGGCGTACATTTTAAAAGAAGATGAGATATGTTCACACAAATCATTCACGAATATTAGGAAAAACAGGGGCCCAAGATTCGATCCCTGAGGAATTCCCGAGGGTACGATTTTTGCCACTGATTTATAACCATGTACAGAGACCAATTGTGAACGATTACGCAAGTATGATTCGCACCATCGCAGTAATGAGCCGTGAATACCAATTTCTGCAAGTTTAACAATAAGTAAATCGTGCTGTACAAGATCGAATGCTTTTTTTAAGTCAGTATACACAGCACGTACTTCGTTCTTTTTGTCTAGCTCCCGGACCATCTCAGTTACATATTCTATAAGATTTGTAGCAGTAGATTTTTTGGCTCGAAACCATGCTGATTGCAATGCAGGATCTGAGATACATGTCTGTATATTACATTTTGCACTAAAGATTCAAGAATCTCACTGGCTCGGAAACCATGCTGATTGCAATGCAGGATCTGAGATACATGTCTGTATATTACATTTTGCACTAATGATTCAAGAATCTTACCAAAGGCCGACAGAATTGATATAGGGCGGTACTGAGTCACATCGCTGAGATCTCCTGTCTTGTGAATTGGTGTTATATAGGCCAATTTCCATTTATTCGGAAAAACACCTGTTATAAGCGACTGATTGAATATTTTAGTTAGAGGAATACTTAAGTTTGTTGCGCATTTATATAAAAATAATGGAGGTATTGAATCAGGGCCTGGGCCTTTATTAAAATCAATTGCAAGAAGTTCTACCTCCTCTACAGCAAAAGAACAATGACTAACTGCGAAATTATTGCTGGGAGATGGATTTAGAAAAGAGTTTAAAATGGATGTCGAAGATGAAGAGTTACAATTGGCCAAATGTGTTGCGTATACAGAATGAAAATGTTCAGAGAATAAATCACAAATTTGTTGACCGCCTGAAACAGTTTTGGATGTTAATGTTGGTAGAAGAATATGATTTCCACTTATGAAAACATTATTCAAGAGTTATCGGAAGATCATTTGAAAGTAACTATTGCTATGACTTCTAAAAAAATGTTTTACTTTTGACAATAAATGAAAAATATAAAATGTCTGGTGTTTGTATTACATACTACCTAATTATCTATATAGCAAGTCACAGACGCGCACGGCCTGGCGCTGCTCCACGCCTTGGCAAAGCACATTGATTTGGTGAACACAAGATACACTGTTGTTACGACTTAAAATATAAATAATAATTTACAATTAGTTTTTCAGTAATAAGGTATTCTGACACCTCGTGATTGCCAAAGTTTTAATAAAATTAAATTACATTATTTATCAAGTTATGTGCGCACATTTATAAATTATTCTTTTACTTATGTAGTTTTAAGACGACTATCGAGTTGTTGCTTCATGTTTAATGTCTGACTTGACTCTCCTAGAGATCTCAACATTTTAGTAAAGGCGATTTGGCGATTGCTTATATTAGACGTTGTGTAATGGCCTAATGGATCTCTATACTTTTACTGTTAATCTGTGGTTATACAAGTCTAAAATAAAGATTGTTGACTTACTCTGTGGTCCCTATGTCAAGAACTGTCAAAAATGTCAATTGTTTGTTTTCGTGTATGATTTTTTGAATCTAAGTTGAAAATGGATTCGAATGATATTTTAGAGGACAAGGACAACGGCCCTGAGGTCCAAATTAACTTTCCAAGTTCTGTTATGAGCCGCATCGAGGAATTAATGGGAGGAACGGAACAATTCGATAGTGATGAAGTACGTTTCGTTTTTAAGATCAGCAATATCTAAGCTACGTTGATAACTCATGCAAATGTTACTATATGTTCCCTTATACTTTTATCGTATCAAGTACAAAACGTAACACTAGCTGTGGAAATGATGCAAGTGTTGGTTTGACTCTTACTTTTAACAAAATCTGACATTATGTACAGTAGCATATAGCAGTAGGTTAGAGTTTATTTTGTATGGTGTATGCGTGTAAACTATAACTAATGTATTTCTCATCAGTTGAAGAAGATTTAGGGCTACAGTAATTATCAACAAAAATTAATTAAATGTCATCATAGATTGATCATACTTTTATGGCCTAGATACTACGAAAGTTCCTAATATTATGTGATTTTGGTCTCCTACAGCTGCCATATTATTACTCTCCAATGTATGATGTGATAACAAAGAAGAGTACTGAGAGATCTAATACAAATAATGTTGTGTTGACAGTTTGATGCAGTGGCATATATCAACAGAGTATTTCCCACAGAGCAATCTCTGTCAGGAGTAGAAAGTGCAGTAGCTAAGTGTGAGTTCCGACTATCAGGAGTGGAGCATGATATTAGGAGGCTGGTGAGGGCGCAAGCTGAACAGAGAGAAGCTGGGCAGATAGCACTTGTGGATGCACAAAAATGTATGGCTGAGTTAGCTTTGCAGGTAAATTTCACTTGTATTTACATTAATACCTTAAACTTGATTGTTGTGAAATGATTTAATGGACATTATCTGGTTTATGAAAAACTTTATCATAATATATAACTATTATAAACAGGTAGAGAGATCTGCCAGTAAAAGTCTTGTCCAAATCTATTTACCAGTTTATTTTATTTGGTTCTCTTATTTACTACTGATACCTATATTTTGATTAAATTGTTATTTATACCTGTGGCTAAATTATATGTTGCCTGTGTCAGAAGAAATCTTTTGTACTCTTAACCCACAAAAGTGAAATGTACTCACTATGACACAATTGCATATAATCACACTTACCTTATAATGTTAAAGTTGCAGTTTGCATGAAATCCATTCTTCCTTTTGCTTCTCTTATTCACTTATAACGTCTAGAATATAATTCCAATGGATAAGCCTTGTCTAGTCACAGATAAGCTTTGTGCAGTTATGTTTCAATATAGGAGGCTGTGAAACACTGAATTGTTAATGTCATTATTAGAACAATGGGACATTTCTAGGACCTCATTTATTTAGTTACCGGGATTAATTATTCATTCCTTGTTTGTGCCTAAAGAAGAATTCACGAACAGGATGTAATAATACATAGTGGTTGTAGATTAACATATACAAACAGTATATCTTATAGAAGTAATATAATTGGGGCACAGATATAGAAAATTTTATCATTATAAATAACATTATGGTTGTTCTTTATTTGCCTTTTTCTTTTAATTTATTCACAAAACTGGTGACTGTAGACTTTAAGTTCTATTGACATTGAAAAGTTGTAGTATACAATAATAGTATAATCAATATATAAGAGCTTAGAAATTTAAGTGGAATTTAAATATTCAAACAAAATGCAATACTACTTACTGTGTTGTAATACTCTACATGATAAGAAGTATATACTTCTTAAGAATTTTCTCAATATGAAGTTTGTACCACTTACAATGTAGGTGAGTGAAATATTCAAGATGCAAATTTGGTCTGCAGAGATAAGGATATTGATGACACCAATTTAATCCCTAGTTCACTTCAATCTATCTATTTTATGATACCTATTTTGTATTTATTTCCCCTTGGTGATTGATGTTACTTAGGACCACAAGAAGTGTACCTCTCATTTCCCTGCACTGTTCTACATAAATTGAATCTTGCAGTGCAATGATTAATTAATAAAAATAAATTTATTTCTCGTCATATATCTTCTTTTTCAGGTTGCAGATATAAACAAAAAAGCAGAACGCAGTGAGAGCATGGTCCGTGAAATAACGTCAGAGATTAAACAACTTGACTGTGCCAAGTCGAACCTAACTGCCGCGATCACTGCACTTAACCATTTCCACATGCTTGTGGGAGGTGTCGACTCACTCAGATCCATGACCCAGCAGCGACAATATAAAGAAATTGCATTACCAATGCAGGCTATTATGGAGGTAAATAAGAACAATTAGAGATCTCAACTTCTAATATGGATTTAAAAGTCACTGTCACTCTTGGAAAAACAAATATGCATAGAAATATCACATCACACCAGCCTGCAGGGGACACTACAGATGATAGGATTCTTCTAAAAGTAAGGTACAGACATAATCACCACACAAGTCTACAATGTATTGGCGTTATCAAAATCGAGAAATTCAGTTCTATTAGCCCACATGAGTACCTCAATAAATTACTTGGATTTAGGTTTCCTCACATTTTTCTCCACAAACAGCCGATAGTCTTACCTATTTGAATTGGTATATGTACTTGAATTTTGAAAAATTTGTTAGCTTGAACCTGTGGACATTGAATTGGCTCTTCATCAAAATCAAAATATCCTTTATTCAATTTAGGCCCTGAGAAGACGCTTATGAACGTCAAAGCTACCACCGGTTCAGACAAACAACCCAGTAATAGAGAGGAACCGGCAAGAAACTTGATCTGGTTTATCTTTTCATGTCATATATTTTTACAGTAACATAAATATTTACATTCGTTATTAGTGGATGCACAGAGACAGGCTCATTTCCAGACCTCACAATCATTCACATATTGATTCACCCTATAATAGCCTTTAGATATTAAAACGCGCTTGACATGGTTCTTGAACTCACTAGGTAGTTACACACAATAACATCAGTTAAACCACTGGAAAACTTTCCATCAAATGTAGGTAATATATAGATAGTTATATTGACATAACAGAATGTAACAGTGATGGTGCCGCGGAGTTCCGATCGCATCGTCGACCCGAGCGGTTGTCCGTTTTGCTGCGCGCGCTAAGTTCGATTTTAATACTCCTGATTTAGTGACGTCAGTTATTGTGTTGTTTCGATCCGGCACACCTGCGTTTTTTTTTTCCTGGAACTGAGTGAGACCTTTACTTTGTATTTATTTATTGCTTTATCTATTTCTTGGTATATTTATTTATTTACTCATTTATTTATCTATTTATTTACGTATTTCTTTAATTCTTCAGTGATTTATTTTTAAATTTATTAACTTTTTATTGTTTGTTTATTTAAGTAGTCTTATGTTATTTTTCCCCTGTCTCGCTCAGGTACTTATTTGCGTTGTTTTCCTATTTTGTTTAGTTTTAAACAGCTCCCTTTGATCCGGACTCGGGATAGTCCGTTAAATTCATTAAGGCGCGCCCCCCTGCCCCTATGGCAGGGAGGTTTCACATGTCTTCCCCCACGCCACTCCCCTTGACAGGTGTGCAAAGTTTGAATTAAATCTGATCGTTCAAAGTAGGACAAAATCGAGCTTAAAGGGGTCGGTTACAAACATACATACATACAGATGAAGCTAATAAAAGCGTGATAAAATAGACCGTGTCACTCACGAACTAATTATATTGATATGGAGATTTCTTCAATTAGTTTCGGATAAAAAGAGATGAAAGATATAGCTCATGATCGAGCTATATAATAAACACATCAGTGAATCTTTTATAGTTTGTCGGGTTTTAGAATCAACCTGAGTACCTAGGTGGTCTAGAGATTTCACAGGTGGAATATCGATCCGATTTTCAAAGGTTGGAATCCCGGTATATACCAACGGTTTTTTTGGGAATTCACCTAAATTTACTCATTTAAATTGGTAACACTATCGGCTGACGGTGAAGGAAAACATCGTGGGGAAACCTAAACCTAAGAAAAGTTCTTGTAGTAGTACTGTATGTGCGAAAATATAGAACTGTAGATTTCTCATAGTTTGAAATGGGCTGGCGTGGTGATTATGCCCATAGCTTCGTTCAAGATAAGGCCTGTGGCCCTGCAGTGAGTCTCTTACAGGCTGATGATGATGATGATGACCGAGTCCGTATGATACAGACCATCAGCGATAACCCATTGTTCGCCGCTGTCTTTAAACGGTACTGTTTTTTTTTATATCATTGGAGGCAAACGAGCAGGTGGTTCACCTGATGTTAGGTGATCACCACCGTCTTTAGACACTAGTAACACCAAACAAAACGCAAGAACGCAAGCACTGTTACTTCACATCGGTTTTCTGTGACTTAACCGTGCTTAACATCAGGCATATATATTATCAGGCACAGCGCAGTCACTATGTCTCGTTACTATAAAAAAATGTAAACAAAATTAAGACATTTCTGTATGGATTTACATATTAAGGACATTATTAATATATGTAAATATTATAATCTCATTATTTTTGTATCAACAAAATCGTGACAAAGAAGTAAATAATATATAATTTAGGCGTAGCAACAATTTTATGGACCAATAATAATCAAAACAAACGAGTTCATTCTCGTCGTTATTTTTAATGAACTAGAAAGTGACATCCTGTTGACAACTGTTTTATCTAGCTTTTAATTATATAGTTGTCCTAACAACTTTTTATAAACGTATGTCGGAAATCAGTAAAAAAACACTAATTATGTATATGTTTAAGCTCTAAATGAACACTATAAAAATAAATTTAGCAAAACGAATCATTTTCGGTATAAATTATATTCTTGTAATGAGCGGGAATGTCTCATTATAGGAATAGTTATTATGTTTTATGGCAATAATTAACATTTTATTCGTCTGTACTAACCTCCACTGATCTCCTTTATAGTTTTAGTTATACAGTTTTACAATGTAAGATTTGTGAAACATGTAAGAAATCCTAATTCTTAACTTATTGTCTAAGCAGCTTTTTAACCGAACAGAATGCTTTGATACCCATGTTCTTATAAAAAAAAGTACGGACAGTAAATATTCATTTATCCATTTCAGTATATTTTTCTGCTATTCTTTATGTCATAGTCGGCAAACGAACAGGTGGGCCACCTGATGTTAAGTGATCACCACCGTCCATAGACGCTTGCTTCCGGTGCACTCACTAACCGAACGAAACGCAACAATGCAAACACTCTTACTTCACGTCGGTTTACTGTGAGAGGATGGTAGTACCCCGGACGAGCCGATCCATTCATGCTGACACCAGTAATAGCTTCAGCGTGGCTCTATCACCTAACAATATGTATATCATCATTTATCCATATATAAATTTCTTTTTTTTTTCGAATTTGTTTGTGAATATATTCTCTTTTTTTTTTGTTTAACTGTTGTCGACGTGTTTCAGTGCTATTAATAAAAAAATCGGACACAGTTTTATTTCTTACCATCAACGAGTTTAAGCCTATTTTATTAATAAATCTCAATTTCCCTACCAATCTATGATATTTGTACACTCTTTAGCAATAAAAATCTAAATAATATTGAAACTTAAACGTATTGAATTATGGTCAAAATTCCACCACTGGAAGACTACTAGAATAAACTGTTAAGTGTACCACTATGGTATATGTTACGGTCAGTATCTATGAGTACAATCCAGTCAATTGACAATTCAACTGATCATCATATAAGCAGGTCTAAATCGATGTTTAAATACGGGGAATGTTTACACAATATCCAATTTACTACACATCAACTACATATAAGATGATAGTACCTGGGCGACCGTTCGCTAAGTTGGTTAATACAATAATTGCATTGTAGCTATTGGATATAAATCGAACGTATACCTACTCGGATAAATTAATGTAGCGTCATCCTATAAATTCTTGAGGTACCAGTGTAATTTATTATACATTAACATGTAAGTATAACAAAAAAATACGAGATGAAGCTATATGGCATAGGTTCTAATAATTAGTTATAAAGAAATCTCTTTTTTCAAAATATAAACCAATATAGACAAACTTAAGAAGCAAATCGCTATCTAAATACAAAATTTTAACTAAATCGTTAGAGCCGTTTCCAAGATACACAAAATAAATTTATATATATAGTAGCAGATTTGTGGGTTTTGATTATAAGATAGTAATAGCAACAGATAATAATAGTAAAGACGTGCAGAACCGCGAGCTCAACTAGTATGATATAGTTGAACACGGTTATGTATTCAATATACTTAAAAAAACTCTCGCCTAAACGTCGCGTGGGCTTCTAAAAAGACCGCTCAGGTTAACACCTTCCTTCGAACTGTATTATAATGTTTTATCATAAAATTATTAATTCACAAATATGAAAATTAAAATAGCATGTGAGATGAAGTCTATTATTATTCAAATCATATTGACCATAAATAATCGTTGGATGTATTTGGAAAGTATAACGATTGGAGTGGTTTTTTCGCATGAACAATCCTGATTGCAGTAGGTGTTAAAGACCTAGAATATATCTAAATATCCGTTATAAAGCATGTTGCTAGTGAAGTAGCTATATACAGTGAAATATGGCCATCTCTCTTTCATGCCCGTTGTTGTATGTCTTTGAAACATTTTATATAATCTCATCTGATAATAAATAACAACGTGGTTTAAAATGATAAACACCATAAACCAAGAGAGGACTGAGTTTCAAGTGCAGCAGCTGGAAGCCTCCAACAGATGCTTGGCAACAGATTTTCAACTTGAAGGTGGTAGACTAAGAAAAAGCCTTGATATGGTTTCATCACGTTCCCTCAATCAAATTTCCTAGTCAATTGCTATGACTCGAACCTACGTCCATCGACGACGTGTTGTTAACTTCGTACTGTTTATAGGATTTTGCGTTTCATAACAAGATTTCCCTTGATGTTAATCTACGTTGTAGTCCAACACCCTAGTGTAGAGACAGCACCAGGCTTTCAAGTGCCAGCGCTAAAACTTATCTACAATATCATCAAGACAGTGCGGAGTCGCGATCATAGCTAATCTATACTAATATTATAAAGAGCTAGAGTTTGTGAGTTTGTGACGTTGTAAGGGGTAATCTCAGGAACTACTGGTCCGATTTGGAAAATTCTTTCAGTGTTATATAGCTCATTTATCAGGGAAGGTTATATATCATCACGCTAAGACCCATAGGAGCGGAGCAGCAATGAAGAATGTTGCAAAATCGGGGTATTTTTTCCTTTTCAGAGCTCCCGCTGCGTTTTAGCGCAAAGTAACCATTCCACGCTTACGTATTACCGTCCAACGAAGTGGGCACGGGTCGGCTAGTTTATATATATTACGTAAAACCACCAATACTATAAAATATAGAATCAATTAACACAAAATTATGAATAAAGTATTAAATCTACTACATGGAATACTAAGTTCCCGCCAAAAACTCTAGTAAACAAACAGTTGTTGATATGTTGATTCTCTATTGTTTCAGGTAACGATGACCACCGGTATAGACCGGGACACGATACGGGCAGCATACGAAGACGTAAGGTCCGATGCCTCGCTCACAGAATGGTAAGAAACATCACATTTATTTACATTATGCCTTAAATATGCAATGGCGGACTTAATGCCGAAGGCATTCTCTACCAGTCAACCATTAGGTGATGCAGAGATAAATGTTGGTAGGTTTAAAAGGAGAAGTTTTTTATGAAATTATGATTAACCTATTTAATATAACAATATATAAATAACATATCAACACCGATATACTACATATATACAATACATACATATAATAACATCATACATAAATAAAAGTATAATAATTCAACATCAAGTATTAAAAACAGCATTAACCAGATAATTCTGCTAACTGAGACTGGTAAAGCCGACGTACCCTGACTTTAAAACTGAAGCGGTTAGATGACATCCTGATTTCATAAGGAAGCGCATTCCATAGGAGAATAGATTGGATAAAGAAAGAGGAATGTACAAGACCGGAAGTATGGACAGGACAGCAAAGAATAAGATTATTAGAAGAGCGAAGGTTAAGGTTATGATTAGAGCATAAAAACTGAAAATGTGGAGTTAAGTAAGAGGGAGTGTTGGGAGAAAATAGAAGAGAATACAGAGTTGTCAGAGCCCGCAAACTTCGACGCTGGCGTATGGGCAACCAATTAAGCTCTGAACGATGGCTCGATACATGGTCATACTTACGAAGATTAAAAATAAATCGAATGCAATTGTTGAGTAATCTGTCAAGTTTGTTAAGAAGGTCAGCGTTCAGTTCATATAAGCACACATCCCCATAGTCAATTATAGGAAATATTATAGATTGCACTAGCATGGTTTTCGTTTTAACTGGGAGAAAATTTTTCAGGCGATAAAAGGACTTTAGAGTACCGATCACTTTCTGACTAACCTTGGAAATATGAGTTCTTCAATCCAATGTGGCATCAATGTGTAAACCAAGGTCCTTTGCGTCCGTACTAAACGGTATGACAAGACCACTGAATATAATCTGAGGCAGCGAGCTGAAGTCTATTCTGGTAATCATACGAGAGCTCCCTATTACAATTGCTTGACATTTGGAAGGATTAACTGATAAGCCAAACCTCTCGGACCAATCCTTTAAGGCATTTAGATCCCGGTTAATAGAATATATTGCAGTTGATAGCGAATCTACTGCGGCCTGTGTGTATAATTGCAGGTCATCAGCATACAAATGATAGGTACATCGCAGTTCATGAGTTAAGAGGTTAATAAAGAGGGAAAAAAGAAGAGGTGAAAGTATACCACCCTGAGGGACGCCAGCACCAAGCTCACACCAATTAGACGTAGCCGCATTTATAGGGACCGATTATTTTCGTCCCTTTAGGTATGAAGCGAACCATGCCAGTGCCTCTAATGAGATATTATAATGAGAAAGAATAGCCAGGAGAATGTCGTGACTAACAGTATTAAAGGCATTGGAAAAATCTACTAGAACCAGCACAATAATCATTTTATTTTCCACTCCGTTTCTCAAATCACCAGTCACTTTAAGCAAAGCTGTAACTGTACTGTGACCTGGCTTGTATTTTCAAACTTTCTCTGATATCCTCATTCTTAATCCATTCTAGTCACAAATCTGTCCCAAATCTTATGTATATATTATGTTGACATTTTAGAAGGAAGTAGTAGTAGGAGGAAGGAGTAAACATTTTAGGAGGAGCAAATCTGTTACTTGTTGTATATACTTTTCAATAAGAACTATATATTAATCTCGAAATACGTTGTTGTGTTATTTAATAATAATCGTTGCATTGTATTTTGTAACAGTAATACGATAGTAAAATTAATTTTCGTTCTTACTATTGTGACTTTGAGTGGCAGTTACGTGAAATGGTAGATTTATAGTGCTTGCTTGTTTACACATTATTACGATATCATTGCCAATAACAATTACGGGCGCGCGGAATAATTTTATCATCAATAATTTGTTGTTCAATTCGTAGTTAACATAGTGTTGCTGTTCATAAGATCGGTTGGGAGTTTTTGGCGAAATCTTGGAATGTCATGTAGTAGATTTTATATTTTATTCATAATCTTGTTATATATATTATATCTTGTTATATATTTTGTTATATTGAATGTCTTTTACATAATATAGTTTGGTTGTTGTGCTTAAGTGAAGTGAATGGGATATTAATACCACGAAGCATGGATTCTGATTTTTCATAAAAACTCCCTGGAAAGTTGTAACAAGACGGACACCATCTTGTTAGTTAATTAAAATAATCGTAATAAACTTGTAATATCGTTACCTACTCTACAATCGCAGTAATTATTTACTAAAAATTAGTTACCAAATATATTTAAAAAAATAAGAACACTCATCGCGACATCTCTCTTGGTGACGTCTTCATGAACATCATAAGTCTGTTATAGTTTCAGTTGACTTACATCGACGTGAAGCCACATATCGTATTTCTGGCAGATGTCAGCTATCTCCACCAGTGGGTCAAAGGCGCCCAGCACCGTGGTGCCAGATGTCGCGTTCACGAAGAATGGGACCTGCATGCAAGGGTCGATTTCACTAACTTATCATTCATTCTATTATAATCTATTTATAATGAAATTGTACGAATAAAAAAATTAATATATTAATTAATAATCTATCAAATATCAATTAGAAAATTGGGAAATGTATTATATTCTCTATAGTCGAAGTTTGACCATAGACAAGTACTCGTATAATAATCGCAACTGATATTAAAATTCTCACATGTCCTCTATCCTTGTGGTGGCGGACCAGGCGCTCCAGCTGTGAGGGCATCATTCGGCCGCGCTCGTCTGATGGCACGCAGACGCAGTAATCTGTACCCAGTCCGCCAACAGATGCACAGGACTTCACCGAGTAGTGACACTGGGGTACAATATATTATATGAATCACGCGAGATAATTTTAACTTAAAAAAAACTAAACATCTGGATGAACCTAGTACTTGCGTCGTCAGCCACGTCATACCATTAGTTCTCAAAGTGGTCCAGGTGAATCCCCAGGGGTCCACGAGAGACTCAACGAGGGTCTACGTGGGCGTATCAAATAAATGGGGATCCACAATTCGTGAGCGAGAGTTCACGAAAATTTATCTGCTTTCGATAGTGAAGAACTAAAGTGTTGGCTTGACTTCACCTATCAATATGTAGGCAGTTAATATTTTAAGAAACGCAACGACTGTTACTTGAAAAAACTTAAAGCATAGCGTCGCAGCTGCCGTGGTTGCCGTCCGCAACGCTTGTTCATACGTGCAAAGAGACAAAATACGAGTTCTGGTGTGTGTGCTGGCGATTTTGCTTTAACATGTTTGACATCTACTTACATGACTAACATGAACGCAAATTCCCCTAGTTAGTTCTAATGCTCACATTTTAGAAATACAGTAAAAATGTAGGGAGTTCTGATCGGACCGTCGACTCGAACGGTTTTCCGTTTTGCTGCGCGCGCTAAGTTCGATTTTAATACTCGTGATTTAGTGACGTCAGTTATTGTGTTGTTCCGATCCGGCACACCTGTGCTGCACAGGTGTGCTGCACACCTGCGTTCTTTTTCCTGGAACTGAGTGAGACCTTTCCTTTGTATTTATTTATTGCTTTATCTATTTCTTGGTATATTTATTTATTTACTCATTTATTTATCTATTTATTTACGTATTTCTTTAATTCTTCAGTGATTTATTTTTAAATTTATTTTCTTTTTATTTTCTTTTTATTGTTTGTTTATTTAAGTAGTCTTATGTTATTTTTCCCCTGTCTCGCTCTGGTTCTTATTTGCGTTGTTTTCCTATTTTGTTTAGTTTTAAACAGCTCCCTTTGATCTGGACTCGGGATAGTCCGTTAAATTCATTAAGGCGCGCCCCCCTGCCCCTCTGGCAGGGAGGTTTCACATGTCTTCCTCCGCCCCACTCCCCTCCTCAGGCCCCGGTATGGCCTCCGATCGAGAAGTCGGCCTCTTAGAGACCGAACTTATTAGCCTCCGCGGTTTTATATCCACCATCTGTCCTCGCCTCGTAGACGATTACGACGCGTACGCTGCGAAGCGTCGCATCGAGTTCCCTCTGATTTATCATTTTTATCCGTACGTGTGACTGAGAAAGCGAGTAGGGAATACAATAGATATGGTTCATACAGAGCGATGTCTATGGTAGGAGTCTCAACATCGCTGTTTTAAAATATCGATATATCGTTTGATTTACTAATTGTGCTCAGAGGTGTTCCAAAATATATCTATTGAAATCGTATTGGAGTTTGCATTTCCGCCCTTAAACTATCATCTTTATCATCATATGTGGGTATCCGTGAAGGGTTATTCTGGTGTATTCAGGAGTACGAGCACCTGTTCTCGGCGGAGCAGGAGTGCGCGTGGCTCTCGCACGTGGAGCGGCGCTACACGTGGCTCAAGCGGCACTTGCTCGGCTTCGAGGACTCGCTGGGGAACATCTTCCCCCACCAGTGGGCCCTCAGCGAGAACATTGCGAAACACTTCTGCAAGGTACGACCTTCAATCCTGATAACATTGTCGAGTAATATACTGTTCATTGCAATTTGTAGTAATGATAGGATAATTAAATTAATATTTTAACACCGTAACATGTAATGTATTTCAAATACGTGCATGTTAAAAAGATAAACCAGATCGAGTTTGCTGCCAGTTCTTCTCTATGAGTGAGTAGTTTTGACGTTCATAGGTGCCTTATCAGGGTCTAAATTGAATAAAATAGTTTTGATTTTATCTAAATGTGATGTAGATATGTGTGTATGGGGGCCGCAGGTGACGCGGCAGGCGCTGAGCGCGGTGATGTCGTCGCGTAGAGGCGAGCTGGACGTGAAGCTGCTGCTCTAAGCGATACAGAACACGTACAACTTCGAGTTACTTCTACACAAGAGGTTTACAGGTAATGCATACTCATTCCATTACCGTAACACATTATTTTTTGTTATCTTAAGAAGATAGCCATAATATAAAAAGAAATACTCGTAAATAAAATGTCCCTGTACGTGTTTTCCTAGTCCTTAAAATAGGGATAACAATATTCAGCAAAAAAAAAAAAGATTTTTAAATCAATTCGAAACATGATCTGTGGAATCGATTCATGGAAAAATGGAGGTCTAGAGGATCGATTATTTAAAAATCGATCTATTTTATTTATTACTAACCGACCCGTGCCCACTTCGTTAGGCGGTAATAGGCATTATCAAAATGGGTTTAGTAGTTCCTGAGATTACCCCCTGCAACGTCACAAACTCACAAACTTTACCTCTTTATAATATTAGTATAAATAAATAATTGTTTTTATATTTTATTTTAATAAAAAAACACACATTTACACATTGAGGTAAATAATGAACAGCCGATAACTTAATTCAATAGCGTTTGAGGTCATTGGTAACACCCCCGATATAGTCAATAGCGCGGTATCACAGGTCAATAGTGGCTGTGATTTATTAATATCCTACCTTACAATCATAATATAACAAGTTGGACTACGATATTGTGAACTTAAGGGGGGAAGTCCATGTAGAAGCCTCAAAATTGGTCATTTTTTAAACGTATTTTTAAAGGTCATAAAATAAATATATTGTTTTGAAATTTTAACACAAGTTTATTTAACCTTTTAACAATACAAATATATATATTTTTTTTTTCAAAAAGCGGCTTAGGATCATTTTTTGTCGGCTGCCTACGGCGCGAGGTCCCAAACTGCTGCATTTATCACTCTCAATCTATTGATCTGAAACAACAAAATTGAAGTGTTTTCTTTTTATAAGATATTAACGGTAAGGATAAACCTAAAAAAATAAAAATTAAAATAAAATTCATTATAAAATAAGCCTTTGAAAAAAAAGTTAGAATTTAGGGCTATTGTTGTGACATTTTTAACCCCTAAAAAGTAATTAATCAA
>MU161536.1:0-24143 GCA_015888305.1 Antheraea pernyi | reverse complement strand
CTGCTCATCTGGAACTAATTAACCATTTGCCCTCTCCTCCCTACACGCTACACCGCAACGCGAGACATCCCGCGCGCGTTTACTAGTCGTACCACCAACCCGTACTCGCGGATCGACCCATAGTATATAGGAATTCACATAAACAAATTGCGACGACTCTATCATATACGCATGTTGAAAAACATACAAAACAAAAGTCGATAATTTCATCCCGCGTATCGATAATTTTTGACTCGATCAAAAACCGATCGCCGTCAGCTTAAATTACTAACGACAATTTTATCATATATACACGTGAAATAACACAAAACAAAAGTCGATAAATTCATCCCACGTATCTATTGTCGACTGCTTGTCCTAGCTATATGACCATATAATTCAAAGCTCTTCCTATTCGGTGTAGCTGTTAAGACATTGGTAGGTCAAAAGCGTAGTAAGTTCGAAAAAAAAAAGTTCCAATTCCGTTAAGGTTTTTTATACTGCATGGATTTTCGCGGTCTGTAAAAACAATATAAGTAACGGGTACAGACTTACAGGCAGTGCCTTGTCGACCCTGGATTTCAATACGACCGCCGGGGTCGAACCTCTCTAAAACCGACAGTCTTATTGTCCGGTGGCCTATTGTCGACTGCTTGTCCTAGCTATATGACTATATAATTCAAAGCTCTTCCTATTCGGTGTAGCTGTTAAGACCTTGGTAGGTCAATAGCGTAGTAAGTTCGAAAAAAAAAGTTCCAATTCCGTTAAGGTTTTTTATACTGCATGGATTTTCGCGGTCTGTAAAAACAATATAAGTAACGGGTACAGACTTACAGGCAGTGCCTTGTCGACCCTGGATTTCAATACGACCGCCGGGGTCGAACCTCTCTAAAACCGACAGTCTTATTGTCCGGTGGCCTATTGTCGACTGCTTGTCCTAGCTATATGACTATATAATTCAAAGCTCTTCCTATTCGGTGTAGCTGTTAAGACCTTGGTAGGTCAATAGCGTAGTAAGTTCGAAAAAAAAAGTTCCAATTCCGTTAAGGTTTTTTATACTGCATGGATTTTCGCGGTCTGTAAAAACAATATAAGTAACGGGTACAGACTTACAGGCAGTGCCTTGTCGACCCTGGATTTCAATACGACCGCCGGGGTCGAACCTCTCTAAAACCGACAGTCTTATTGTCCGGTGGCCTATTGTCGACTGCTTGTCCTAGCTATATGACTATATAATTCAAAGCTCTTCCTATTCGGTGTAGCTGTTAAGACCTTGGTAGGTCAATAGCGTAGTAAGTTCGAAAAAAAAAGTTCCAATTCCGTTAAGGTTTTTTATACTGCATGGATTTTCGCGGTCTGTAAAAACAATATAAGTAACGGGTACAGACTTACAGGCAGTGCCTTGTCGACCCTGGATTTCAATACGACCGCCGGGGTCGAACCTCTCTAAAACCGACAGTCTTATTGTCCGGTGGCCTATTGTCGACTGCTTGTCCTAGCTATATGACTATATCACACAAAGCTCTTCGTATACCCGTAAGGTTTTTTATACTGCATAGGTTTTCGCGTTCGACCACAATCTCATCTGATGCTAAATGACATGGTCTAAGATGGTAAACACGCCAAACCTAGAGGGTACTGGCTCTCAGGTACAGTTGCCGGAACACACCGACGGGTGCTTGGCGACTAGTTTTCAATTTGAGGGTCGTAGCTAGCCAGGCGGACTTAGGATGTCCCTACGACTATGACTATAATTTTATCCCGATGTTTTCCTTCACTGGAGGCTCCTACTCAGTTGCAAGGATTCGATCCTTTTTTTATTTACGTGGAGAAATCCCTTATCGATCTCCTCTCCTGGGAGAGAGTGGGTTATGTCCGACTCGCACTGACTAAAACCCCACGGTGTACCGTCCGCCGCATGTTAGGGGCGGCCAGGGACAGATCTGGCTATCTCCTGAGAAACCGCCCCTGAAGGATTCGATCCTACGTTAATCGACGCTGTGGCCGAATACTTTATCAACTAAGCCATCATCGCGTCAACAAAGAACATTAATACCTACCACGTAAAATACATTTGACTTGAGTATGTTGATTCATTGGAACTATCGCATTAACATAAAAATTTTATCCGTGTTTATTTTTTTATCCTACGAATTAAAATGTTACATTCTATGATACATGATATTATAATTTTAACTAGCGGACCCGTCAGACGTACCGCCGTGATTGTCCTGACTATAAAAAAATCCTTCACAAATTATGTACCAAAACGTTCCTCGCGAATCACTTTATCCACTGGTGAAAACCACATAAAAATCCGTGCAGTAGTTTTTGAGTTTATCGCGAACAGACAGACGCGGTAGGGGGCTTTGTTTTATACTATGTAATGATATGAAAGGATTATTAACGGTTGTTCTATATTACTCGAATCTCTTTTTGAAGATGTTCAATTTGTATAATACAAATATAATCGAGTGTCGTGTAACTACCTACCATCTAAACAAAATGATAATATACTTTATTCAATTTAGGCACTTATGAACGTCAAAGTTACCACCAGTTCGGAAAACAACCTGGTCATCGAGAAGAACCAGCAAGAAATTCGATCTGGATTATCTCTTCATGCTATATATTTTTACAGAACAAATATTCACATTCGTTTCTGCACAGAGAGGGGCGTCATTTCCAGACGTCACAATCGTTCACATATTGACATGATAAATATATGCGTCGTAGGATACAATAGGTAATGTGTAGCAAGATGACGCACGGTATTGAGGATCGTGAGCTGTCTCATAAAAGCAAAAAAAATATTAAAAGCGCAAAACAAATGAATCGGTGTTGCAAGGCATTTAAATGAAAACAACCTCCAACCAACTACAGGTATAAAGTTTTTGGCGGGATCTTGAAATGTCATTTAGCGGATTTTATATTTTTTCAAAACTAGATGTTCCCGCGACTTGGTTTACATGGAATAATTACTTTGAGCTAACGCTAACACACAGCGAAAGCTCTCAAAAGGACAAAACCTTGATTTTGAAACATTCTTCATTGGTGCTCCGCTCCTATTGGTCTTAGCGTGATGATATTCCTTTCTCGATAAATGAGCTATGTAACACTGAAAGAGTTTTTGGACCAGTAGTTCCTGAGATTAGCACGTTTAACCAAACAAACCCTCCAGCTTTATAATAATAGTATAGATATTGTGTTGACTTTATATTTTGTAATATTGGTGGTGTTTTACGTAACACACTTTGATTATTGTGCCCAAGTGAAGCAGATGGAAAATGATACCACAAAGCATGGGTTTTGACTTGTCACAATAATTCCCTAGCAAGTTTCAGAGTGGTAGAGCCACGCTGAAGCTATTATTGGTTTCAGCATGAATGGGTCGGCTCGCCCGGGGTAGTACCCCCCTTTCACAGAAAACCGACGTGAAGTAACAGTGCTTGTATTGTTGCGTTTCGTTCGGTCAGTGAGAGAGCCGGAGGCCCAACTCCCTTCCCCTTCCTTCTCTCCCTTCACTTCCTTTCCCCCAAACTCAGGCTGGCAACGCACTTTCGACTCCTCCGGTGTTGTTAGTGTCTATGAACGGTGGTGATCACTTAATATCAAGTGACCCACAAGTTCGTTTGCCAGTTATGACGTAAAAAAATATGTTTTAACAAGAGGGCCACGATCACACTACATACACATTAAAAGTATCGTAAGAAACTTGTAATAACATTACCTGCTCGACAATTAGAGTAATAATCTACTAGAAGATTGCTTGCAAAAATAAAAACTAAAGGTACGCAATATTACAACAACTAATAACTTAATGCATTATTTCTGCGCAATATATAAGGAATTATTGAGAACATAATTATCTTGCTGTTGATGTATGTGATATGTGTTGTTCATTATTATTACCAGTGACAAATTTCGACCGGTGTTATTTTAATGTGCGAACAGGCAAGTATATTATGTAACAACGAACGGACGCGAAAGACGGATTAACAGACGACACGTACGACAAATATTTAGTTATCGAGTCATTGTGTGTGACAGTAATATTATAAATAGTAAGGTAGCGTAGTAATTCATTTATTATATATAACTGTTTTTTTTTGTTCTTTTTTTTAACCTATCAGGTACACTCATTCAGAATGTTCAAAGTTCGACCGTCAGTTCAAGAACGTTTCTTGTACCATGTCACGTTCGTTAGTGACAAATGCCACACTTTACTGCTATATCACGTTTAGCTTGTTATAGTTTACAAACATTGCAATCTACAAGAACCATGTTGGATTTGTCCTTCCCATTTAATGATTTAAATTACCATATTATGGATTAAATTTTATCGGGACAGGTAAACTTTATCCCAGTAGCAGTATATATTATAACGTATTATTCATGTTTTTTTTTTAATAGTAGCACGGCAAAACGACTGCACTGTGCCTGATGGTAAGCACATTACAATCCAAAAACAAAGGCGACCACCGAGTGACACACTATCCATCGCCGGTTGCCGCTGTCAGGCCGGCCTGCGAAAAGCTGGATATGCACAGGCTTTTTCGCCATATACATGGTGGTTGCGACCCAGTCAGGCTGTAAAACCCTACCACCCCGCTTTCGCCATTGCCTCGTTCGTTATTCAGCAGGGTACACCACGTGCAGGTGAGGTTGGCTTGGATGTCTCAAGTCTTCGATGTTATTCAACACCTCTTACACCCCTACTTGGTTGGCACTGTTAGTACCAACATAACTATTCAAAAATATCTATTTAGTGACATTATTTGTAATGCTGCTTTAATTTATTATGACACAGATTTGCGATCGATTATTAAAATTCGATGATCGTCACAGACGATTTGCAATACATTTACAGCCTTACCGCAAAACGAACGTACTATTATATAATCTCATTACACATAGAAATATATGATCTACTTGGCCTCTGTTCTTTACATTTAGTCATATTGTACCTGAACTAGACTAAACAATTCGTTGTAAAACGTGATTCAAGTGGATTACTCATTGAGTACTGTTTATTGTCAAATATTCATTATGTTTCATAGTAAAAACAGATATATAGTACAACCATTTACATGTAGTATATATCAAATATCATTTCGTGTTTACTTGAAATGTTATCTGCAAAGTAATTAATACCACAATTATAATTCTTTGTTGTATACACATGATGGATAGTATAGTACCGTTAAATTTTAGTTATCTCAATTGTACTAAAAAACTAAACCGTGTATAAGGTTATATATACTATGAAATGTTAACTAATAAATTAACTAATAAATAATTTTTATTTCTTTTAACTTTATTTTTCGAAGTCATCTAAGATAACACAATGTCGTGCCTAAATATACAGTATTATTACAAAAAAGTTAAATATGTATTGCTTTAAAAAAGTTTGGGAACTTTCTTATTAAATGCACTGCGTTCTCCGACCGCTGCCGCGGCAAGATCGCGTTATCCTTTTTCCCATGTCTAACCTTTTTTTTTATGGGGAGAGAAAATCCATCATGGACTTTCAGTTGCGACTTTATCACTTCTCTCTCTCCTGGAGCGATGCGCTGACCTCGGCAAATCTTGGTGAAACACTACAAGTCGGCCTGTAAGTAGGCTACCAGCTTTCACGGAACAGAACCAGCTAAGTGGCATGCTGCCTCATATCCTGTAGAACGATAACCTCGAATAACTCTAATGGCCATCATTCTGTGCAGGTTCCGTATGACGGCAGAATTAGTAGCCGTTAGGGCATTATGCCACACCGGAGAGCCATATAGAACTATTGACCTAATGACGCCGAGGGTAAGCAACAACTAGCACCGGTGCCTTCCAGATTCGGGGGGATACTCGCTAGTGCCGATGCGATGCGCATAGCTCTGGGAACCATTTGCTAGAAGTGGCCACAAAAGTTCCAGCGCCTATCCAGATGAAGACCCAAGTATTTGCTGAACGAACTCAGGTCAATGCGCATTCCTCCGATGACGAGGTAGATGGAGGTGCTCTACGGAGGCCGTGAAAGCATATGGCTTGCATTTTACTAATAGTAACTTCCAGTCCCAGCCTCCTAAATCTACTTACCACTTGTTCAACACTAACTGTGGCCAGTCGGAGCGCTTCACTAAGAGTGCTCCCCGGGCCGTTGTATTTATGTATGCTCCTGGCCGTTTTCGGCCACAGCGACTGCTTCAACTCCGGCGCTCGTGTGCTTTCATATGGCTAATATAGCCGATTTTCTTACGGAAGGTGTGTGCACATTGTACACAAGTGAGAACATCATTCTCGTACACTTTTTCATACCAAAGTGTCGTCAGCATGACATATTAAAACAGCACCAGGCAGCAACATGCACGAAGCACCCGATCGTAGGCGATATACCACAGGAACGGACCTAGGACCGACTCCTGCGGAGCACCGCAAGACATTTGTCTTCGTAACACGGTACCGTCCTGGCCTGTATATGATACATATCTAGCTTGTTACATATCTAAATACACATCTAAAATAAAATTATTAAATTGTTTTTCTCAACATAAATTTAGGGAATACTGTAAAAATCCTTAGCTACTTAAAAAAATACTGCTCTGTTTAAATGACACATCGCAAATACATTACCTATATGTTAATAACAATATTAAGAGCTCAAACATTGATAAAAAAAAATTCGTCGAGTATGTTCATGGTTACTATTGAAAAATAATATGGTTTTATTGACCCACCCTAATATCCTATTTTTAAGCGGAATGTTGCTAGTGTCTGTACAGTAACTCTCTTGCAGTTTACTGCGTTTCGAGATCAATCAAGCTTGCCGTCCAACATGACAGAAACGACCACCTATAGAACTGTAGATGTCTTAATGATAGCTATTGATTTATATTGGACTTGTATTGTCATCCTGATATAAAAATGGACTCCGAAAGTATTTCTTGGCTCAAATTATTCCTACAACAAATCTAAACATATAATAAGAATGTAAATCTAACGTTTATGTACCTTTTTCGATTTTCGTGAAAAGAATTGTAGGAATAAGTAACAGAACGGCAGCGAACAAACCAATAACAGGTGCTGCGTTGGTTTGTAGTGTTAGCTCCGTACACGTCGTTGTTGCGGCCCAAATAAAATCGGCTGAGTGCCCAAATAAAATCACTCGCCTTAGTAGTCCGGTGAAGCTGTTAAGACCTTGCTAGGTCAATAGCGTAGTCAGTTCGAGAAAAAAAAAAAAGTCCTTGTTGTTGCGTGCCGCTTGTGCCGCGTTGCTGCCACGACGGTACTCATAGTCCATAATTACTCGATTTTTAACGTATCCATGATGACAAAAAAGATTGAAATGCGATGAAACTGTAACACTAATCAATAAACAAATGATTACTTTTAGAAGTCCATGTTTTTAAACATGTGTAAGCGTGTATGCGTGCACGTGTGTGGAGGTGATATGTGTAATGTTGTCGCAGTGATGTAAGATTTTGTGTCACTGTATCGCGCGAGCAGCGTACTCAAGGGCTCCACGCCGAGGGAACGGACCTAGGCTTGAGCTGCTGCCGAGGGGGGCCTAGTCTGGTGTGCGGGAGCGAAATTTACCCCCAGACCACGGCGGCGTGATCTGTGGCGTATATCTAATGTACTGAACACAATTATAGCTAGTACAATTCGTGGCAGTGCCATTTCTTAATGTAAATACAAAATGTATTAAACAGATGTAATAATGTTCTATATATTATTTTCACACAAGAAATATTATAAACATTAATAGAAATGAAATTCCTTAGTTAAATACGTGTTAATGAGTATAGATGGCGCCCAATATATAATTATTTCTGTGTTTGTTAGGTTTATTTCGAATTGTCATTTTATTTCGACTTTATGTATTAAATTAATGAAAATTTTTATTCATGCACTGAGAAACTTAATGCCACAACATATTTTCATCTGACAAACTATAAACTGTAAATAGTACAATTAAAAAATTACAAAGATATGAATATGAATGAGCTTAGCAGTCAAGTATAGCTAAAGCACAAATAATTCATGATATGAGTTTTAATATTGTTTCTACAATTGTTAAATTAGAGAGTCAGTGTTGAATGCGTGTTAATGTTGGAGTGCGTGTTGTTAATGGGACGGTTATTACAATAAACATATATACTGTTATAATGGCGCTAAACATATTATTTTAATAGTTTCAAATATTTTAAAGCATTACAAGTTGTACATACATAATATTAACACTATATATGTTCTAGGTTATTTATTATGTATTTCTTATTTATTCTGATTTTTTTTTAAATTTGGCAACTGTCCTACTTACCGTTAAAATATTAAATTAAGGTAATAGGAATGTGTATTGTATGATTTCTATTATTGTTTTTATAGGTGTTAAATTATAAATAATGTATCTGTCGAAGCATCGATAAAAAGGCGTCCATGTAGAATTATGACGTCATGGTTATGATTGATCGATCAATCCGCCAAGAACAATCGAATAAAACGTTAACGGACACAGAAACATAACACTGACTATAGTCCAACTGTCTGAGCGAGGATGTCCAATATTTAGCTGGCGATCGCCTCTTAAGGCACTAAATACATAAACAGCCGATACTACCAACCAATGGCGTCACAACGGGGTAAATAATGAACAGACGATAACTTCAACCAATAGCGTTTGAGGTCATTAGTAACACCTCCGATATAGTCAATAGTGCAGTACCGCAGGTCAATGGTAGCTCCCTTGATATATCTAATATTAGAAATAAAATGATTGTATCGAATAAACATGACTGCCCTTTATTAATTATTAGTTTAAATTCATAGTTTCAAGAAACTGCATGTCGATAATATAAAATTAAGCACGTGTTTGAGGCACGACTAGCTATTGTTTTGATTACCATATCTTATCCCGAGAGATAGATGTATAGGTTTAGATAATTTTATTAATCACTATTTATTACATTTTGTTCCACGCAGACATAGTCGTAAAGCTAGTGACAAATATGTTTTTTCCTATTATAGAAGTACTTGTTATAACTGTGATTGGACCGGATTATAAACTCAACTAGATCTCTTCTACAAAGACTTCAGTACCTTTTATATATTTAAAAAAAACATCCCACAAGCGTTACGACTAATGAGTATTTAAAAAAGATAATTTGCTTGTCGCTGTATGATTTCGCGTAAAAACCAATTAGGTAGTGGTGACGTATAAAGATATGCAATTAATATGTAAAATGTAGTTGGAAATGAATTAATTACACTCTTTTAAAATGTAAATAAAGTGTTTAAAAGTGCATGTCGAAACGACGGACGCGCGCTGCCTCGCCGCGCCGTAATTTGCCGACCGATTTAGATTCTGGCAGTGTACTCCAAGTAGGATAACCATGTGTTTATGATTTAACAGATTGGTATCACCAACTTATCTCTCTCCTCCCGATATATTCTTGATAATCTAATGTAACAAACACTGAGATAAGCTGAGTTTAATATAAGACCAACATCTGGTCGTTCCATGTTTCAGGTTCACTAAAACCAGTAACAGTTTTTTAGGTTATATTGATAGGTTATAACAAAGTCCCAAAGCACATTACCGACTTGTCGGATAGTAATTTCAAGTGCCATGTCACGCGGGTTCTAATGTCTAAAGGCCTGTGAGTGGACCAATATGTAAATGTTGATGTCTGGGAATGACGTTCCTCTCTATGCATCCATCCAAAAACAATGTCTATGTTTGTAATAATATGTATCATGAAAAGATAAACTAGATCGAGTTTCTTGCCGGTTCTTCTCGATGACTGAGTAGTTTGTCCGAACCGGTGGTAGCTTTAATATTCATAAGCATATTGTCAGGTGCAGTATACCAATGTGGCTTCGTAAGTCTCCTCTAAACGGTTTAGGTAATTTTTTGCAGCTTTGATATTAACAATTAACCAAAGTAATAGAAACTACGTACGAATCACCACGCAAATGTAGAAATAGGTTTTCAACTTTTACTAGGCAAATTATATCCTGGCTAATTACATTTTAAAACTGTTGTTCAACCATTTATTTTTAATATCTTATAAGATTTTACAGTTGCCCACATTCTTACCTGATACTAAGTGATGATGTGGTCTAAGATTGTAAAATGCTAAGTCTAGAGCGAATTGGCGCTCAAATGCAGTTACTAGGGCATACCTACTGCTGCTTGGGTATAATTTGAGAGTGATATTTATTCAGCCTTGGTAAAAATCTCCACATTCTTACCTGATACTAAGTGATGATGTGGTCTAAGATTGTAAAATGCTAAGTCTAGAGCGAATTGGCGCTCAAATGCAGTTACTAGGGCATACCTACTGCTGCTTGGGTATAATTTGAGAGTGATATTTATTCAGCCTTGGTAAAAATCTTCGTATATCTTTCTTCGATCTTTTGGGTTTGATAGATAAATTTGGAGATAAATTATTATGTGCTTTAGAAAATCATTAAATAATTTGATGGCTTATCTATCAAACCCAAAAGATCGAAGAAAGATATACGAAGATTTTTACCAAGGCTGAATAAATATCACTCTCAAATTATACCCAAGCAGCAGTAGGTATGCCCTAGTAACTGCATTTGAGCGCCAATTCGCTCTAGACTTAGCATTTTACAATCTTAGACCACATCATCACTTAGTATCAGGTAAGAATGTGGGCAACTGTAAAATCTTATAAGATATTAAAAATAAATGGTTGAACAACAGTTTTAAAATGTAATTAGCCAGGATATAATTTGCCTAGTAAAAGTTGAAAACCTATTTCTACATTTGCGTGGTGATTCGTACGTAGTTTCTATTACTTTGGTTAATTGTTAATATCAAAGCTGCAAAAAATTACCTAAACCGTTTAGAGGAGACTTACGAAGCCACATTGGTATACTGCACCTGACAATATGCTTATGAATATTAAAGCTACCACCGGTTCGGACAAACTACTCAGTCATCGAGAAGAACCGGCAAGAAACTCGATCTAGTTTATCTTTTCATGATACATATTATTACAAACATAGACATTGTTTTTGGATGGATGCATAGAGAGGAACGTCATTCCCAGACATCAACATTTACATATTGGTCCACTCACAGGCCTTTAGACATTAGAACCCGCGTGACATGGCACTTGAAATTACTATCCGACAAGTCGGTAATGTGCTTTGGGACTTTGTTATAACCTATCAATATAACCTAAAAAACTGTTACTGGTTTTAGTGAACCTGAAACATGGAACGACCAGATGTTGGTCTTATATTAAACTCAGCTTATCTCAGTGTTTGTTACATTAGATTATCAAGAATATATCGGGAGGAGAGAGATAAGTTGGTGATACCAATCTGTTAAATCATAAACACATGGTTATCCTACTTGGAGTACACTGCCAGAATCTAAATCGGTCGGCAAATTACGGCGCGGCGAGGCAGCGCGCGTCCGTCGTTTCGACATGCACTTTTAAACACTTTATTTACATTTTAAAAGAGTGTAATTAATTCATTTCCAACTACATTTTACATATTAATTGCATATCTTTATACGTCACCACTACCTAATTGGTTTTTACGCGAAATCATACAGCGACAAGCAAATTATCTTTTTTAAATACTCATTAGTCGTAACGCTTGTGGGATGTTTTTTTTAAATATATAAAAGGTACTGAAGTCTTTGTAGAAGAGATCTAGTTGAGTTTATAATCCGGTCCAATCACAGTTATAACAAGTACTTCTATAATAGGAAAAAACATATTTGTCACTAGCTTTACGACTATGTCTGCGTGGAACAAAATGTAATAAATAGTGATTAATAAAATTATCTAAACCTATACATCTATCTCTCGGGATAAGATATGGTAATCAAAACAATAGCTAGTCGTGCCTCAAACACGTGCTTAATTTTATATTATCGACATGCAGTTTCTTGAAACTATGAATTTAAACTAATAATTAATAAAGGGCAGTCATGTTTATTCGATACAATCATTTTATTTCTAATATTAGATATATCAAGGGAGCTACCATTGACCTGCGGTACTGCACTATTGACTATATCGGAGGTGTTACTAATGACCTCAAACGCTATTGGTTGAAGTTATCGTCTGTTCATTATTTACCCCGTTGTGACGCCATTGGTTGGTAGTATCGGCTGTTTATGTATTTAGTGCCTTAAGAGGCGATCGCCAGCTAAATATTGGACATCCTCGCTCAGACAGTTGGACTATAGTCAGTGTTATGTTTCTGTGTCCGTTAACGTTTTATTCGATTGTTCTTGGCGGATTGATCGATCAATCATAACCATGACGTCATAATTCTACATGGACGCCTTTTTATCGATGCTTCGACAGATACATTATTTATAATTTAACACCTATAAAAACAATAATAGAAATCATACAATACACATTCCTATTACCTTAATTTAATATTTTAACGGTAAGTAGGACAGTTGCCAAATTTAAAAAAAAATCAGAATAAATAAGAAATACATAATAAATAACCTAGAACATATATAGTGTTAATATTATGTATGTACAACTTGTAATGCTTTAAAATATTTGAAACTATTAAAATAATATGTTTAGCGCCATTATAACAGTATATATGTTTATTGTAATAACCGTCCCATTAACAACACGCACTCCAACATTAACACGCATTCAACACTGACTCTCTAATTTAACAATTGTAGAAACAATATTAAAACTCATATCATGAATTATTTGTGCTTTAGCTATACTTGACTGCTAAGCTCATTCATATTCATATCTTTGTAATTTTTTAATTGTACTATTTACAGTTTATAGTTTGTCAGATGAAAATATGTTGTGGCATTAAGTTTCTCAGTGCATGAATAAAAATTTTCATTAATTTAATACATAAAGTCGAAATAAAATGACAATTCGAAATAAACCTAACAAACACAGAAATAATTATATATTGGGCGCCATCTATACTCATTAACACGTATTTAACTAAGGAATTTCATTTCTATTAATGTTTATAATATTTCTTGTGTGAAAATAATATATAGAACATTATTACATCTGTTTAATACATTTTGTATTTACATTAAGAAATGGCACTGCCACGAATTGTACTAGCTATAATTGTGTTCAGTACATTAGATATACGCCACAGATCACGCCGCCGTGGTCTGGGGGTAAATTTCGCTCCCGCACACCAGACTAGGCCCCCCTCGGCAGCAGCTCAAGCCTAGGTCCGTTCCCTCGGCGTGGAGCCCTTGAGTACGCTGCTCGCGCGATACAGTGACACAAAATCTTACATCACTGCGACAACATTACACATATCACCTCCACACACGTGCACGCATACACGCTTACACATAAATCCAAAAATGAAAAATTCAAAATCATATAGCATGGCGATGCATACCGTGGCGACGCGTCGTCATACCAACAGTCGATCTGACTCACCGCTATAAATGTTTCACATTAAAAACGTTATTTAAATACAGCAAGCCTAATATTGGTCGTTAACTATCGGTGTAAATAATTAGTGTTGAATTACAATGCGGTAATCCTGCCAAATCTTTTGGTCTCTTGCCAACTGGCAATCATCTGGTATAACCGCAGCGTTTATTTTTTATCTTGTCGTATAATTTTGTGACTTATATCAACATATTTTTATTATCATGGGCTATTTTGCTGAATAGGTATCCAAAGACGCGAGCCTGGATGGACGAAATGGAGGCGCAGCCTTTTTACCAAAAATATAATAAACCCGGAGTCACAGCGTTGGGTGAAGTGTTGACAGAAATATTTAATGAAAATTAATATAACACTAAAATAGTATATTTGTATAAAAAATATATTCTTTTAATAATGTAATAAAGTCATATAAAAACAAAAAAATCGTTTATGATTAAAACTGCGTACGTCTTCTTTTACAATGGATTTCGAGATAACAGGTTTTCTACTGAAGGCTTTTCTTTCGATTATTATATATATTATTTATAAGTCATTGGACATAATAGTCGAATAATTGTCGATTCATTTAAACTAACTTCTGAAATGAGGCAATATCATAAATATTATGAAGTAAAAATGAGCTTAAAATATAATTAGACTAGTGTGCCCAGTAGATGTTGACCTCTTTTTTTTACGTGGAGGGAAAATCCTCATAGAGTGTCAGGCCTAGGCCAGGAGGCCTGAGATGAGTCGATCGCCCAGCAGCGGTGACGGTGCCTTTAACCGACTAAAATTCCATGAGAATCGTGCGCCGCACTATGAGGGGAGTCACGGAGGGGTGTGTGAGCAAGCTCTGCAACGCCCTCCGGCGGCAAGCGTTTTCACGCTGCACCCGACTGAGGCACTATTTGCGAGACTACCTACCAGCCTGCCGCAGCGCGGAAAGAGACCCCTCCGCCGCCGCCCCACCATTGATTTTTTTTAACGAGGTTTACTCTTATTCCTCTACGGACTGCCTAAAGGTCCTCTGGCCTAGGCTAGCCTATACCTAACCATTTACCTCCCAAAATCCTCCCACTAAATGTTCGAAAATGTCTCATGCGCATTTTTATCATAATTTATAATCTATATTATTCGATTATAACTTCATTGGATTTGTGAAACTGTTTTCATAGAGTAGCTTATAGCTTATACAGCTTATACTTATTGTTGTTATTATTATTTGTTGTAATAATGTTTTTTATAGCAAAATAGTTACTGTTTAATTATTATTTGTATTTAACTATCTATAACAGACAAATTTTTATAATACAAATAATAATTAAACAGTAACTATTTTGCTATAAAAAACATTATTACAACAAATAATAATAACAACAATGAGTATAAGCTGTATAAGCTATAAGCTACTCTATGAAAACAGTTTCACAAATCCAATGAAGTTATAATCGAATAATATAGATTATAAATTATGATAAAAATGCGCATGAGACATTTTCGAATTACATTAAAAAAATTAAAACTCGTAACTGATAAAAACAATATTTTATCACAAACAAATTTTTATCGCATAGTAAAACAGAAAAAGGGGATTTAAAACTAAAGACATATAAATCTTTCACCACTATCTTAACTTGTATCTAATGACTGTGTACCGACTCGAAGATCATAACATGGGTGATCCTAAAGAACCCTCTACTATAGTTACCAGAACGCACTCAAAAATAGCAAATACAATAATTATCACCCTTTTTATTCGTTATAGAAATGTTATTGCGGTTTGTTTGTACACTTCCATCTCATCATCATCATCAGCCTGTAAGAGACCCACTGCAGAGCCATTGACCTCTTCCCGAAGGAAGGTATGGGCGTAATCACCACGCCAGCCCACGACGTACTGGTGATTACAAACTCTAAGTCTAAAAAAGTCGATAATGAAGCCGCCATAAAGACAATAATCTTAATTTAAAAAGCCGATGTATAATAGTAGTTAAGTTAAATAATAGCAGTGGTTACAACATTTAAAACGATTTTTAACATGATTCGTAATATAAATAAAAACAGAGAAAAGGCGGTGACCAAAAATCAGAAAAAATAAAGAAGAATAAAATTAGAATTTCGAAAAATTCGTTGGTTTCTGCCGGGATTCGGTTTTGGGGGTTCCGTTTAATTTGAACACGTAAACAAATAAACTATATACACTGTAAAACTTTAGTCTTATAAACGGTGAAGTTTGAATTAATTGATATTATCTCAGCATAAAAATACTTGCGCAGTTTTATTATAAGGACGGAGGCATTTTCAAGGACATCCAGCGCTTATTTGAAATATATTTAAACTAGAATCGTAGTTATTAAATCGATGACTAAACTTTTCGCGTTAACGTTACTTTGTGATCCTTGAACTTTGCGCCCGGTTGCCTTGCGTTCCCGGGCTGAAGAGGCCCTAATTTATTACTTTATATAGTGAGTCCATTTCCGTATGGACTTCTATTTGAATATTTAAATTAAATTACTGAATAAAGTAAGAATATAAATAAATAAATTAAAAAATATATGGTAGGTCATAAAACATATTTCTCTTATATATTTGAGTTTATACTTTTATGAATTCAAATAATGATATGGTATATGGGCCGGTCATAATAAGTTAATTTGAAAGTGTTCACGTATTTTATGAACAGCTCCTAATCTAATTAGCTTATTATAATATAATATACATTATACATATATATCTATAAGTATTCATTTATTACTATTTTTATTGGCGATCTTATTAATGAAATTATTTTTAGTATTATATACGAATATTTAAAATATTTACAGTACATACAATTTTCACAATGATGCTTGACAATTTACCACTGAAGAATTAATATATTATTAGAAAAGTATATACAGAAATAAAATTACCTTCTATAGTTATCTTTGGATACAACATTTCATTATTTCGAGTTTAAAAACAATTATTTACTGTTAGAAGACATTTGTTTCTTTTTCTGGTAGTCCAATATATAATGAGACATCACGTTATTATGAACGAAAAAGTACACACGTTAACAAATGGTTACAAACATAGTTATTCAAATGTTAATTATTTGTTATTGTTATTGTCAATAAGAATAGGTGGCCGGTGTTATCACAATGTGTAAACAAGCAAGCATTATGCAGCAACCAATAGGAGTGAAAGAGTCCTCCAAAGTTGCAACAACCAATAGGAGTGAAAGAGTTCTCCAAAGTCATTATACGAACAAAGACAAGTCATTTCACTATCACAAATTGCAATATAAACAAATTACCCAATAACAAAATAACTGATAACAGTTAATAACACCAAATATTGCAAAATAACACAGCAATTTAATTTATTGTGCATAAAACTGTTATAACTATATAACGTGTAGTTACGGTTAGCTAAGCGATCAATACCGCCGGATGTGGCTAGTGATAATTATGTAAAGTAGTTAACAGAGAAGCGTATAATTAGACAGATTTAGAACTAAGGAAGCAGATTTAGGTTAATTTGCTTGTTCGTCTTCTCGCGACAGCTACCGAAAAGTCCAACGTTACGAAACTGGTCCTGTTTACACGGAAATAAATCAGAATATTACACTTTTATATTTGAAAAACTCAACTTTTATTATTATACAAAATATGATGTGTCTATTGATAATATACCATTCAGTTTCTTGCAAAATGCATTCTTAAATTACAGCATAATATTTAGAAACAGAAATACAAAGAAATCGTTTCCTTTTCTAATTTGCCCGAGCTCCTTGATTAATCTTTATGTATACAGGCTGACTGTTTAGCCAGTAGCAATATTTATGTAGGATGCTCTACACTCGATTCTCGTTGTAAAGCAATTAAAAAATAGGTGCTTAATATTTGAGCTAATTATCAAGAAAAATACAAAAATTATACGCAATCCTCTACGCGTTTATGTTAAAGCACAGTGTCAATGACCGTCGGGTGATTTCACTTTAACTTGAAAGGAAACGTGGAAACGTCAGGAACAAAACAAAAAGTTTACTGTCCGTTTTATTATCGAAAGTTTTAATTTAGGGTCGCTTATTGTAGCTTTCGATACCGGTCATTGCACATATATTGTGTTTATACTTTTGAAAGTCTTAGAACAAACTTTAACTTAGGTTTTCTTTGTTGTTTATTAGTATTTGTTTTTATATTATTATTTTTAATGTGACCATAAAGTATCATATCCTAGAATACTGCGAGCATTTAAACTTTCACCGGGTATAATTCTTCTGTTCGTATGTATGTGACTGAACTCCTCCTAAACAGTTGGATATATTTGGATGAAATTTTTTATGTGTTCAGATGGATTCAAGAATGATTTGTATTCACAGTTGGAACCAATAGTTGACGCTGCGGTTGAATTTTAAGTTTTTTTTATCATAGCAGGATAGTGTCCGCTAGTTTATTTTATAACTTCAATAATTAAATTAAACTAAACATGCTATGTAATGCGATGAAGGAAGTTAAAACAAATTGGAGAATATTAACATTGCACACGAAATATTTACAGTCATTTACTTTTTATAAAGTTATGCGGTCGTAGTACTCTCGTAGATAGTTTTCAGTTGTAGCTTCTTAAGGATTCACATTAAAACTAATGACAATAAATAATTGTGTTTATGGAAATGTTGTCGACCGGATACTTTGTTTTCGACCAACACAACACCAGACTATTTTCACTTCTCCAAATCGAGTTTGTATGGAAAAGGCTCGTCTTTTTTTGGTTATCAATCCACTGTCTAGATGGCACTGTTATATAATTTTTTTGGCAAGTTTGATAACAAAAGATGGTGGACGACAATTAATTTTGATATTTCAAACTGACAACTTTCAACTATTTGTTCTCATTCTCTTTGTTTAGGTATTTGTTACGAGAGTGTGTTCCCTTAAATTTTCTTGTCTCCCACAAACAATTTTATCTATGTCCGGATCTACTTATAAACATTGACTCCTGCATATACATACTTGGATTTAGATATGCCTTACGATGAATATATTCATTACAAATAAAAATGACCAAAAACTTATATACGATTTACGCAGTATCGCTGTATGCATACATACATAGCTATAAATGTACATTTATAACCAACAATGTTAGTTCGAAACTCATATTATAGAGGTGCTGATTGGAAATAACGAGTGCGAACTCTATTTATTAACGTACTCTGTGCACAACACCATCAAATTTACAAAACGACAATAAAATAACGAACAGACAAGAGGACAATTGATTATTCGGAAGGATCCTGGTTATTTAAATTATATCAGATCGACGGCCACGTGTCTTTAAAAGACAGCAACTATATGAAAGCGCGAGCTAAATGTACTATAGCGCCATCTCTTAACGATAATCTAAACCTTGTGTGGATAAATGAAATGCAGAAGACCGTTTTGTCTCGAACAAATTATAATATTTAAATACGTCCGTATATACACTTGAAATACTACGACTACACTGATTATGTACAAAATACACACCATGTTATTATCGTTTAGAGCAAAAATGTAGTTATCGGAACAATGCACCACTTATCAGGCAGAAGACTTGTTTGATAACGACTGCAGCGAGTATACCTAATCTAGTGCGTAACTGACACGACTGTGACAGTTCACTTTTATTCACACAATTCAACGTAACTAAAAATGTTTTCGCTTAAAAATACGAAAATTAGATATTGCTCACGTAATGAATGTCAAATAAATTGGAAAATCCTGCAATCTTGGAGCTTTATCGGAATGTGTTGCATTAGAGTTACAAGGAAATCATTTATAAAGTCACAAACACAGATTTAGACAGGAGTAGCCCCTAGTTATTGTACATTTTTAAATATTATCAGGAAACAAAACACGAAATAAAATATATTATTGCCTAGATATAGCAGTAGAAAAACATGTATTAAAAACATTAAACACACTCTAAGAATACCGAAATAAAAGTATTAAATCTAGACAGCAGTCAAATACCAGAACATTGAACTTTCTAAATGGCTGAACTATTAAACTGTATCGAAAATAAATATACGACGCTTACTTCTGATATAAAATCTTTATATACTACAACCTACAAGTAATAAATACCAGAAGGATGATTTCATACAAGCCACTATGTTTTTCGGATATGATTTCAAAATTTGGACCCTCTGAATTACCATATATTCACTTTACTAATCTTTGTATCTCACTTAGTTTAGAAAATAATAATTATAAATACTTTTACACTTTTACGGAAAGAGCAGACTGCGTGGCGACGATTTAAAAGTAATTCTGTCATTCAAAAACGTTCATAATCCCTTTTTAGAATTTTTGCGTTTATTTCCAATCACACCTGATGTTAAATGTCGATGTGGTTTAATATGGTAACATGCTAACCTTAGAGAAGGCCTGGCTCTCAAGTGCTGCTACCAGAATACACATATAGGTCGTTAGTTTGAAGTAGTATAAGTAATCCTTTATCAAACTATAGCTTCGTCTCGATATTGTCCGTTACCAAAGACTCCATAGCAAGGATTCAAATTATCTATCGTTCCAATGTCCAAACACGCCTCTACTGACACATTATCGCATAAAACGTATCTACGTGGATACGTTTAAAACGTTTAACATTGGATTAGCTCTCAAGTGCAGCTGCCAGAATACACCAACAGATGTTTGACGACAGGTTATCAACTTAAAGGTCATAGTACCCAGGTGGACTTAGAAAAACCCTACAGCCACGTTTTCCTTCACTAGAAACTTCACAGTTCCAAGGATACGATCTCATGTCGATAAACGCTATGTCCCAACACGTTATAAACTAAGCCATCATCTATTTAAACCAAGAAAATAAAATAAATCACTCAAGTTATTTAAAATTTTTACACATATATACAACAATGAACGTTGACAAAATATTACATGACTAATAAAATTAAATACTGAATTACAATTTAAAAATGGCAATAAAAGGTAATAATGAATGCGCCATAAAGGAAATAATCACAATGAAAAATATGTAATATATGTAATTAATGTTAACTAACGTAACGTAGCAAAAGTATTATAATTAATAGTTAAGTAAAATAATAACTATAGTTGCTCACGTTTTAAACGATTTTTGACAAGAGTAATCAAATTAACGACAACAGAAAAGAGTTGCGGACCAAGAGTCTGCAATGAACAAATAAACAAAATTCAATAAACTAATAAATCAAATAAAACATAGCTGACTTTTACATGAATATTGACCCAAAAAGTCTGAATTTTATTTACATTACCAGCTGACTTGGCAACCGCACCACGGGCCTAACTCGACCTGGACATTGGCCAGAAGCACTTAACGTCATATCAAAAAGATGAAACATCATACGCTCAGTTCAATCATGATTTTTTTTATATAAATAACTATGTTATCAGCTCTGCGTGCAAAAACAACTAAGTAACCAACTACATACAGATAAATTACAATCATATTATTTATTCAGACGTTTTCTTAGTTTAATAGTTTTAAACACTGCGAAAATCGTATTTTTTAGGCACACATAAATTACGTGACACGTTAGAGGGAATAACAAAGTACACAAGGCGTGGCATCGTGTCACAAAATGAGGGACCAGTCATACATTTCACGATGTTATAAAATCTAAAGTATTAACTTTACTAAATTATTTTAAAATATTACAAACGCTGTTAGACATGCCCATTCTACTCTGGAATATCATCCATGACAATAAAACAAATGAACAATCTCTTATCAGTCAAATACAGCCACGCACTCCATTCACGCACTCCAAGCGTAACTATTAAACATTCAAAGAAATCTAAGCTCTTACAAGTATTATTATAAAGCTTAAATTTGTTGTGCTTTTTGGCAAGTGGCCACCGCGTGATATCACTCTCATTGTAGCTACATACGTCGGTCGTCTTTGTCAAACCCTAAATACCGCTTTTAAATAAATGGGTTCAAAGTCCATGGACACGAGATGATTATACTTTGCTGATTCATTTTGGAAGTGTTATTTTATATTGTGTAACTCTCCTGTCTAGGTGTGATATCACAGATTATGCCATTTTAAATTTAGAAGCTATCAATATAAAATAACACTTCCAAAATGAATCAGCAAAGTATAATCATCTCGTGTCCAGGGACTTTGAACCCATTTATTTAAAAGCGGTATTTAGGGTTTGACAAAGACGACCGACGTATGTAGCTACAATGAGAGTGATATCACGCGGTGGCCACTTGCCAAAAAGCACAACAAATTTAAGCTTTATAATAATACTTGTAAGAGCTTAGATTTCTTTGAATGTTTAATAGTTACGCTTGGAGTGCGTGAATGGAGTGCGTGGCTGTATTTGACTGATAAGAGATTGTTCATTTGTTTTATTGTCATGGATGATATTCCAGAGTAGAATGGGCATGTCTAACAGCGTTTGTAATATTTTAAAATAATTTAGTAAAGTTAATACTTTAGATTTTATAACATCGTGAAATGTATGACTGGTCCCTCATTTTGTGACACGATGCCACGCCTTGTGTACTTTGTTATTCTCTCTAACGTGTCACGTAATTTATGTGTGCCTAAAAAATACGATTTTCGCAGTGTTTAAAACTATTAAACTAAGAAAACGTCTGAATAAATAATATGATTGTAATTTATCTGTATGTAGTTGGTTACTTAGTTGTTTTTGCACGCAGAGCTGATAACATAGTTATTTATATAAAAAAAATCATGATTGAACTGAGCGTATGATGTTTCATCTTTTTGATATGACGTTAAGTGCTTCTGGCCAATGTCCAGGTCGAGTTAGGCCCGTGGTGCGGTTGCCAAGTCAGCTGGTAATGTAAATAAAATTCAGACTTTTTGGGTCAATATTCATGTAAAAGTCAGCTATGTTTTATTTGATTTATATTTTATTGAATTTTGTTTGTTTTTTCATTGCAGACTCTTGGTCCGCAACTCTTTTCTGTTGTCGTTAATTTGATTACTCTTGTCAAAAATCGTTTAAAACGTGAGCAACTATAGTTATTATTTTACTTAACTATTAATTATAATACTTTTGCTACGTTACGTTAGTTAACATTAATTACATATATTACATATTTTTCATTGTGATTATTTCCTTTATGGCGCATTCATTATTACCTTTTATTGCCATTTTTAAATTGTAATTCAGTATTTAATTTTATTAGTCATGTAATATTTTGTCAACGTTCATTGTTGTATATATGTGTAAAAATTTTAAATAACTTGAGTGATTTATTTTATTTTCTTGGTTTAAATAGATGATGGCTTAGTTTATAACGTGTTGGGACATAGCGTTTATCGACATGAGATCGTATCCTTGGAACTGTGAAGTTTCTAGTGAAGGAAAACGTGGCTGTAGGGTTTTTCTAAGTCCACCTGGGTACTATGACCTTTAAGTTGATAACCTGTCGTCAAACATCTGTTGGTGTATTCTACGCGAAACGATTGAAATGAGTGGTTTAAATTACCTTGTAACGGTAATTTAAACGCAACTGAGTTAAACGCAATACCGATAGAATGCTACTAACTTTTCAATACTTCTATATTTATAGATTTCACTGGCAATATTTTTTTTTTACTGACTAACGCTTTGCCTGCTGTCTGTACTATATATTATAATTGTGTACATATATTTATATTATGTTTATACTTTATTAATTATAGTTATTGTATTGTTTTAATTTTATTTCATAATAAGTATGGTAGGGATAAGTGTGAGGCCACATGTTGTGCCACAGTCAAGTTAAAGAATTGCCATGAAACATCTTTTTTTTTAAATTGTAGCACGGCAAAGTGACTGCCTGATGGTAAGCATAATACAATCCAAAAACAACGGCGACCACCGAGAGATAAGCCCTACTCCGGCGGTCGTCGTTGTCATGCCGGCCTGCGTATATGTCTCTTCACGTTACGCTTGAAGGACCCCATATTATAGAAAGGAGGGAACACACTGGCCGGGAGATTGTTCCACAGCTTCACTGTACGGCAAAAATAAGATGTAGCGAACTTTTTAGTTCGTGCCCAGATAGGAGTTATCGTTTAACATCTATACGCATGTTCCAACAGCTGCAATTTAACCCCAGTTTTAATTCTTAGTTTCTTTTATTAATACGACAAAGTGGCGTCACAGTGTCTGATGGTAAGCCTAGTATATTCCAATAACAACTGTGTCCACTTAAATATTCGTAATCCATCTTCGATTATTATTTTAGCTCACACGCTACTTGGTTTTTGGGTACCTGATTCCGAAATATAAAATGAGTCAACAAGTTACAAACTAAAAATGAGTCACTTCATGTGATACTGCATGTACATATGCTAGAACATGGCCTAGTCTTCAATAACACTGAGAAATGACTTCAAGTGTTCTTGTGTTCAAAAGGTATCTCATACAATAAGGAAATATACCTGGCTGCTTAATTTATATTTAGATATAAATCAAATCCGACGCTTCGTTTGTTTTATTATTAAAATGATAAGACCTGATAAGGAATTCACCCTATTGGTAACGCACAAGAAGTATTATCAACAGGAGAGAAAATAAGTAATATATGGAAATTACGAAAAAGCAATTAGATTACAAAATTATAAAGATATTAAAACGTGAAAGTTTGTAAGGATGGATGAATGTGAGTAATAAACATTCACGCAAATACTACTGAACTTATTTTTTTTTTATATCATAGGAGGCA